>VZTJ01004583.1:387550-422311 GCA_013397795.1 Orthonyx spaldingii
TTTTTTTTTTTTACTGCCATAGCCTGTAGAAGCATTTAGGCTATCTCTCACTGTGCTAAACTTTCTTAGACAGCGTCTGCTTAGAGATCTCTTACACTGTAAAGAAGCAAGTTATGACTATCTTTCTTACCTTTGTACATTTAACTGTATTTTCTAGAACTATGTAATTAGAAGGAGGGTATGAGAATTTTAACACGTAAAGTCCAAAACAGAGAACCAAGTCATCAGAGGAGACATCTGGATAATTTAATAGAAAGATGAGAGACCTCTCTACTGATTTGCTCCTGGGCTACATTATACCTCTCTTAACATTTTCCTAGTGCTTCTAGTAGAACAGAGAAAAAAATATTCTGTTTTGTTTAAAAAAAAGGTAATTAAAAGGAAGAGTATCTAAATATATATTTTTATACAAAAATTTTCATTTGTGTGTGTTGGTATCCATCTATTCTCATATCTCACCCACAGGACTCTCACAAACACAAATACATTGAAATATATTTTTTTCTTCAAAGAATTATTTTCTTAAAAGTGGAAGTTAATGGGACCTGAGCATAAACCTGGACCATTTTTCTCCAGTGGGAAGTAGCAGTTTTCAGTAAAGCATTACAGCAGATGCTAGCTTGTCCTGACTTTGAACCATGTGAGGTTAGATTTATATCTCCTGATCCACAAGCTACAGCTATGCTTTTGGTTATTTCAAATCACTTGATTATTGCCATTTGGGGATATCACCAATGTGACAAAATGAGCTTCATGCACAGAAAATTCTAGTCCCCACATTTGAATGTGAGTTCTGTTCTAATACCTGATCAACTTCAGTCAGAATAACTCCTCAGAAGTCAACAACTGCAATAAAGAGAGTATCTGTTGCAGGCTTTTAGAATTTTTTTTTTTATTTCCCAAGACTGGAGACACTTGAATTTTTTTGTTTTGTTCAGTGGAAACTAATAATAAAATGTGATGTTAAAATAAGTGTTTTCAAACACTGACCAAAGGAATCAAAAAATTTTGGGGCTTATCCCTATTGACTATCCACTGAATCTCAAGACCAGCTGGAGCAGATACATCGGGGCAAACACACAAACTCACATAAAAAAAATGTGAATATGATTGGGATATAGGACAAAAGACCTATTCAAGACATACAAGACACACAGAATGCGACAACTGTAATAAATTTCTTATCTGATTATCATAGAAGAAAGAGATGTTAATTAAAAAAAGATTGATTTTTACCAGGGATACAAGAAGATACTAGATTCAGCATCCAACATATTTTGCTGGTAACAGAGCAATTAAACGTGACCAAAAAGGTCTACTCTCTTCTCTTTTTTTCGTTTGAAACTAGAAATATTTTCTTTCACTGGTGTCTAGAAGATCCAAAACACCTCTCTGCAGTCAGTATTCAGGAGACACACAACATATGGTTACTGAAAACTGGCAAGAGAACAGTTTCTCATTCTCCAGTCAGGCATTCATTGAAGATGCTCAGAGGACTATCAACACAGCAAATACTCTTTCTTGCTGATGTACTTTTTTACTGTAGCGACCTAGATAATCTTCTGATAAAAAAGGCATTTTAATCACAAAGCTCATTTTTTCAAAGTTAGGTGTTCAATATGCTTTGTTTAAATTACTGTATGTAACAGAAAAATTGAAGAAGGATCTTGTAGGCGTGAACCCTCCTTTTGTTTGTTTGGGATTTTTTTCAGACATTTCTGTATATTTTTACACATGGTGCATGTTTTCGTCTTTACACTCACTTCTGTCTAGTAGTTGAGGTCTTTCTAGAAGTTAATGTGATATTATGATCTGCAGAAAAAACTTCAAATATAGTGTTTCTAACTCCACAAATTGAATATATATGTCATTTATAGGAAAAGATTGCAAAACAAAAATCAGAGCATTAGCCACGACTTAGTCTGAGTCTTGCCTGCCTTTTTCTGAATATAAGTAAATTAAGGCTTTTTACTGCTACCTGAACTCCTTTTTTCATGTGTATTTACATAATTTCAAGTTATGGTCCTGTCTTATTGTACTAGAGTCCATAGAGTACCTTTTTTGTAACTGAATTTCAATAAAAAGACACTAGCACATTCTAAAAACAGTTGGGAATATCACAAATTCTTAGAATGATCTTATTACCATTGTTGTAGGTTTAAGGATGAATAGTGACCTAGACAAGAGCATGACCATAGGAAAATTAGGCTACCCTTTCACTGAAATACAGAGCGGGAAAATTACTGAGATTCTATCATCCTGGAAGTATTTACAGCTTTTTAAGAAATGGCTTGTAACAGAGATCTTTCCTTGTACAGGATCAAGAAAAAAACTTAGGGGGTCATAGACTCGATATCTTCAAGGACAAGGCTGTCCTTGGCCCTGTAGCTGGCACACAAAACAGTGAGCCAGGACACAGGCCATTCTATGTGTATCCTCAGGGAAGAGACATTGGTGATCCATTAACTGACATTCAGTTGGCAGAGTCATGGAGAACTCACTGGGAAAGTGTCCTCAAACATACCCAGGGAGCTTGTGGATTCTTCCAGACTGGACATACCCAAAAGCCATCTGGACAGGGTCTTAGGCAACCAGCTCTAGATAAGCCCTGCCCCAGCAGGGGATTGGACCAGACAATCTCCAGAAGTTTCTGCCAACCTCTGCCATCCTGTTATGTGATTCAGTGATTGTCAAAGCCCTGAAATATCTTGCATCCACAACCGATAGCCTCTGCTGTAGAAGTGTGTGATATAGCGTATTAAAGGAGGTTCGATAGGCTCCTGTCAATAGCCTGAGTTTTATGCCTAAAGAGAGAAGCTGGAGAACTGGAATGAATGGAGCTAGTTACCAGGTCTTTATTGTAAGGTAGTAATTATGGCTGAGATCTTAATGAATAACTTTCCTAACTCCCTCACATTTTATAAATGGCAGTGACAGAGCTTTCTATCTGCTCAAATACAAAGGCAACGTGGTGGAGTTCACTTTCTAGAGTATGTGCTCAGGTGGGAAAGAAATGTTCATGTGCGATGATAAAATGCAGATAAGTGGTAAGTCTTCAACCATCTCTCAAACAGAACTCAACACCTGACTGCAAGAATGCAAACAGATTTAGTGTTTGTAACATACCAAACATGAACACTAATCTGATGTGTTAGCAAGCAGGGCATCAACAAGCCTGGGATCACCATTTATTTAACTTAAGACTGCCTAGTTGCATAGATGTACTTTCTAGAAGTCTTGCCTCTTTTAAACGAGAGGAATATTGTTGCCATTGAATATGTGGCAGATGTTTTTTTCTTTCAGTTCCTAAATGAACCACCTTACAACATTTCAGAAATAGAAGGCTGAGCTTCTGTGTTGACTCTACAGAAAGATCAGACTTCAGAAAGACGCCTTTATGTAAGGCTTTGTGTAATGGTTTTCCTTCCCACTTCTCTACTCTGGAAAATAACAGCTTTTCTGTCAAGGGTTTTGTGTAGTTCTGTTAGTAAACTTATGCCTACACCATAGAAAGATTGCAATACCTGCATACAGTCATAAGCATTCCCTTGTGAACTCACAGGGCAGAAAAAAAATGTCAATGAAAGAAAAATAGAGGAATAAAAAAGATAAGAAGATAAGTCTACTGTATATTTCCAGATCCCTCACAGGTGTACATTAAATTGCTTTGGAAACCGAGGTAAAAAGTAAATATTTAGTACAAGACAAACTATCAGAAAATAATATTCAATTAACAGGAAATGGGAAATTTTCAGTTCAGGGATTTCAGAGACTCCAATATTTTTATAAATTTCTGGAACTATCTCTTGCAAACTGGACAGAAGATACAAAAATGACATATTACATGATAAGTGGATGCTAATGTAAGCAATAGCTTACATTAGCATGCTGGGCAGCAGGTCCATTTGAATGACATAAATTGTAACTTAACAAAGTCTGGCACAAGCCCAGTCTTTCAGAAACAAGGTGCCTACTCCACACATGAAGTGAGGACTTCCAGATGAATCATCAGTGGGAACTGGAGATGCTGAGAAGGATTTGTGTCCAGACCTTTCACCTTCATTTAAAAAAAAAGGTTGTTGTTAAAGTGACAAAGATTGAAAAAAGAAATTCTCTGAGGCCTGGAAAACCTACCTTATAGTAAATGAGTAAATCTGTTTCCTTTACATAAAAAGGCTAAGAAATGACATGACAACAGTCTAAAATTACCTGCATTATTTCTTGTAATGGAGTCTTTAATCTAGTAGATAAAGGCATAATAAGAAGGAACTGAAGCTACATAAATACAAACTGAAAATAATCTCTGATTTTTAAGAGTAAATGACAATTACCTATTAAAACAGATGAGGTGGTTTTTCTGGAACCTTTTAAAATCAAAATAGATATTGTGATTTCTATCTTAAATCCAAACACATATATAAATTCATAGGGTACATAAATAGTAGAATAATTAAATAACATATATATATATTTCAGAAATTGTATATTTTAAACAGTTGTTGACATGGACTATATGCAAAAATCACTAAAATTGCTTTTTTATTTGGGTGATACAAAATTCTACATCAATATCAGTGCTAGTACTATCTGTTCAAACTGGAGTTCATTTTTATTGCAATTCAGAGTTGAACAGAGTGTCTTCTGTGGTAAACACAGAGCTGTTTCAATCACTAGGGGCTATGCATTAATCAAGACTCCTGTGTTTTGGCATGATTCAGCTCTATTGATCATTTGCATGGATGTGTATGGTAGTACTTCATCCGTCCAGATTTTCCTTCTCTCTCAGCAGTTACACTAGATCAATAACCAAGTAGCTGAGAGGAAATTAAAATGCTCCATACATTTGTATCCATATGTGAAGATGTGGTGTCTGACCCTTGCAGGTGCCTGAGATGTCACAGGACAGTTCAGTCTACCAAGTAGTTATGTTCCCTTGGTGCCCTAGAACGCTTCTTCCTTAGCTCAGACTGGAAGAACATGGGAGGCCACCCAGCCAGAGCCAGACAGCTGAGCTTCCAGACTGCAGTCCTTGTTGATTTAACCTGTCAGTCTGTCTCCTCACAGCCACCTTCAACATAGACATTACTCAATTTTCAGTAGACCAAGCTGCAATCTGAGCTCAACCAAACACTCTGGAAAACAAACTGATTTGATCAAATCTGGATGTTTGGCAAGTCTGACATAAACGGACTGTTGTATTGGTGGTAGAGAAGAAGAAAATATAGACTAAAAAAGGAGTTGTAGTACTGGCTTTAAGTATTTACTACATATAAAAGAATGTGAAATGTCAGATGGCCCAAATTCCATTAAAAATACTGCTTCATCTGACCCATTTGGAGTGCTGAGACAGTGAATAGATCTGACTGCTTATTTAGAGGTATTACAGGCGCTGTATTGGAACAACTGATATAAAAACACACTATCCCACGCTCCCACTTTTCCCGCTATTTGCCAATTCGTAATTACAGTATGTAAATACACAGCAGAATGGGTCTTTGGTTAATCAAATTGATTTAATTGCTGAATCCCCACAGATGAATGTGAACAGAGTTTTCTTTTTTCTCATTTTTTGTTGGCAAAACATAGCCATACAAATGATAAAAATTCCACCAGAAATGGGAATGGGATTTGAATAACTCTCTTGCTAGAGCACTGCTAGAACACCTGTAGTCAGATTCAAAAGACTTTAACAAGGTAATTCCTCAAATTTTTAGACCTGTAAATTATGACATACCCTAGAGATACTGAATTAATTAGGCCTTTGTAGATTATCAGTGTGTATATGTCTGCTTTTTATGGAAATCTGACATTGTTTTTTTCATTTTCTGAATTACATAATTTAAAAGGCAGTAACGCAAAAAAATGTTGCAAAGGGTTCACCAGATGTTGTTAGTTCACAGTCTGGATATAAAGCTCTTGTCACCGTTACAAGTGCTATTGTTAATATCACATTTAGTACATGCACATTTAGCCACAACATTATCCTGATTGCTTTTGGCAGGTACCTGATTCATATAATCTGAAGAAAGAAAGCCTGAAGATGTCCTTGACAACATAGTGGGTCATTAAAATCTGATGATTTCACGAGTTAGTGAAAACACACGTAGCTTTCAGAGTTTTGGACCTGCATTGGATATATTTATGCTATAGGACCCAGGAGTTTGAAATTTCCTCAGGCCAGGTTAAAACCTTTCCCAGGTCCAAGTTCTATAAAAAAGCCAGACACATTCCTGCGTAAGCATTGGTAAACCCTTCTTTCTGTCTTAAGAAATCATGAGTGCACACTCTTGTAAGGGTGGTAGGCCAAAGGATTTGGGTACCAAAATCCCAGAGCTATTCCCTGCTATAAATCAGAAGTGAAGCCTCAAACCTGATATTTGTGATAAGATAAACTAACTCCGTTTTTTACAGGAGCTTTGTCTCGATCCCAGTCCTTCCATGCCATGAATGCTGTGACCATTCTTGTACATTATACAGAGGGAAAGAGGAGTAGTAGTAGTAGGAGTAGTAGTAGGAGGAGGAGGAGGAGTAGGAGTAGTAGTAGCAGCACATATTTTTCTTCAACTATTCTTTGAACAAAGCCAGCTGTCACTGCATACTGGCTTCCATTCCACAGGCATTCTAAGTGGGCCAGTGAGAGCTCATCAGAGGATGCGGAAAGAATATCTTGTCTGGATCAGGTTTTGGCACACATAGGTTTTAGACTTTTCTACCCTGCTAATTCACTAAGCTGTTTCTAAGAAAATATAAAGTCTGATCTTATAGAGCTTCAAGGCCTGATTCAGTTCCACATCCAGAGACCTGCATTTAGATGTCTAAAAGTATCTGTCTGCATGTGAGGTGGAAGACTGCTTTCTCATAATATTGATTCAAAGCGTAGTCAAGACAGGAGAGTCTAGAGAGCCCTTTGGTTTACCAAATGAGATGTTTCCTTTACACCAAGTTAACTGAGTCTTGTTGACTAACAGCTCTGTTTATTTACCTAGACAGATGCATTTGAGATGCCGTGATAGCTTTCCTGGCCAGTTGCTATTAGTCCAGTAGACCTCAACTCCTCTGTTATATCTGCCAAGCCTGTGCAGATATCTTAGGTACTTTAGGATGCCTAAACATCATTAGCTGAATATGGTTGAACATCTGAGCTGTATCCCAGACTTATACTGTAAAAGTGGCTTAGCCATTAGCATACTCATAGACACTTGCATTTAGATAAATTAACTGAGATTTCTCAGTCTGAAGGTGAACCCTACCAGTGAAACTCAGGGGTTAGTTACCAGCTGAGACAGTGTTGCCAGAATCAGTTTTCTTGTTAGGCACTGATAAGTCTTATTCCAAGGCACCTATTGCCCTTATTCAGCTCTGTCCATAAACGCTTAGAGTAAGCTCAATCAATTCTAGGCTACCTGAGCCTTGAAACAGATTCACAAAGGTCACTTATTTCACAATGTTTCACAAATAATGCCTCTGCTAACTTTTGATATCAGCAGTTCATGAGTACACTGATTTAAATGCTTACTATATGTTTCTTTAAGACTCAGGATAAAACTGCTGCCAGATTTCAATTCTAAACAAAATAAAATTCTTTACATTGCTTTTGTATTTGCTTTGTGTGATAACTACCTTTCAGCCTATTACTAAACTCAATTAGAAATTCTTACTTGTGCTGCTGTGCTTTGCTGAGACTAATGAACAAAGTTTCATAAAATCAGCTTGTGACCATGTGATGACTATTAAAACTTATAAAACCCTTAACAATTATCATAAGGAAATAAGCATACTATGGCATTGTTATAGCATGCATCGTGAACCAAAGTACTTCTAGCTCAGCAGAGCTTTGCCTGTTCGTGCTGGAGCACAGACCTGATTTTAAGCAAACAGATGGAAATACAAACCTCTGATATTCCTATTTCACTTTGTGCAACAAACATGTTTAGAAAGAGGAATTACGTTGACCTTGAAAGACTATTGCTCTGTACTCTGCACTCAATTTTCTTCCATTCATAACTCCCTTTTCTATCACTTTCTATCAGTGTTTTCTATGAAAACAAGTTTTTCATGTTTTAGTTTTTTAAACTAATAACTGCCATTCACTGTTAAGACTGTTTTATTCCAGATAAATTAGCAGGTTTTAGAAGGCTTTCATAATTTTCTTCCCTTCCACTCTACTAGTAACACTATACTATTACTTGCTGCCAGCCTGGGTACTAATCCTTTTTGTTGGTGTTTTCTGCCCTAGTGTCTCTTCTGCCAACAATCAGAGTTGGCCCCTTATAATTGTCCTTCTCCTTCAGATTCTGGCTCGAACACTGAGTGTTGTAGCCAGGCTGGTAATTATTTCACAGTGGGACCTTCCAGTACTGTCAGAGATGCTGAGAAGCATTTGCTTTGGAGAACACCAGACATGCCTAGAGACTTACACATGCTATATTTTTTCAGTAGTCAGAAGCTTTCCTAACATTCAAGTCTTTTGCAATTCTGTTTTTCCCACTAATGTCCAATATTTTGGTTTATGTCTTATTCCTTCTGTATCTACATTCACAGCATGCCTGCTTTGGGTATTGTAGCAGAGAGTGGGTCCAGGATCCTTCTTCATTTAGGTATCTACATGTGAGCTGTTCAGACTAAGCTTTTCTTAGAGAAAATGTCTATTTTGGCTTGTGCTCCACAAAGTCCTCAAAGAAGGTCAGATGAATTGCAACTTAAAACTATGCATCAGTCTCCATTGGCCACAAAAGAGTGTTTTTTAATTAACAGAAACATACATATATACTTCAGATGTCTATATCTATCTAGGAATCTGACCATAAAAGGGACATAAGCTGTCTAACATAAATCATGTGATCTTTAATAATAAATTTTGCATACAAATGGATACCATAACAAAACATACAAATAAAAGCAGCAAATTTATTGTTTAATCCTTTATATTGCTTCGTTTTCTTCACCCTGCCACAAAATACGTATAACTTCCATTATTTACTTTTTTTCTGGTGCTGGGCTTTCATTGTCCACTGAATACTTCAACACTGAAAGTATTGTACTTAACCTAAGAGCCGCTCAAGGAAGTAATCCAACAGCATATTATAGGTGCCTACAGAAACAGAAACATCCTGGCCATAAAAAATAATGCCCTTGAAAAGCTATTTGGAGAAACATTTTGTTCTCCTTAGTCTTTAAGAATGAAGATGTCTTGTATGAGGTATTTTATACATTCAAATGCTTCATTTTCTTTCTTTAAGTCTTTATAGTACTATTTGTTTTCAAATGAGTTTTGTGGTTGTTTCATACAGGGAATGTAAAAGTCAGGATGCATGTCACCATTCTGTGGCTTGCCATATAATTTTCTTTAATAAATCATCATTGAAGATGTGAACAAGTTTAATTTCACAATGTAAATATTTCCCTTTCCAATTTGTGTGTTTGCATGTGTATACCAAAACCAGATTTTTCTAAAAAGCAATAATCTAAAACCCCACAAATTTGGCACAGCATGAAGCTATGCCAAATAATACACCCATGGAAAAACTCCAAATGATACAGATCATTTATATTTATGAATCCTGAGCTTGAAGAAATATCTGTGTTTTTATTTAACTTTGTTTGGAAGCTGTGTTCAGTGATTTCTGGATTCTTGGTAACATAATGATGTATATAGATCATAAATGCTGTTTGTCTGCCCAGAAAAGACCTTTGGGTAAATAAACAATCTCAAACATAACTAAAGTATCGGTATATTCCAAACTTCAGGAAAACTTTAAAAACATGAATACTGGAAAGAGTAACAGAATAGAGTTATAGAATAATTTGGGTTGGAAAGGACCTTTAAAATCAGAGTTTAATCATTGACCAAACACTGCCAAGCCTGCCATTACACTACATTCTTAGGCATTATATATACATGTCTTTTAAATACCTGCAGAGTGGTATTTAAAACAGATGGGGGAAAATAATTACTCAGTTTAAAACTGTTTTCCTCTATGTAGTCTGCTTTCTCACTCATGACCATGGCATAGTGATTGGAAAGTGGAAATGCCAGTGGAGCCCACCGCCAGCCTCATTTTGAACACAACTCTGCCATGTTTTACAGGTTACAGCTATGTTAGCCAGCAATAAAAAGGGAGAAGGGCAGTTCTAAGACATGCTCCAGAGGAACAGATGGAAGAGACAGGTTCCAGCAACATGGATATCTGCTATGTCTCATCTTCAGCTCAGGTAAATTAGACGTGTCTCTGCGTCATGCTTATCCGTGACAGTGGCAGGAAGCCATGCGATTTTTGGAACTGCTTTTCACTGCTTATTTGGTTAATTGGACCTCAAATAGAGCACTAAATGGAAGGATTTTGTTAGTGCCCACTAATCCAGCAGGGAATCAGAGACTTTTGATTCAAGAAGATAGAGAATTCATCACTTGGGTGATGAATTTTATTGTTAAGAGGTTATGATTACACATAAAAAAGACAGCTTATTTTTATTGAGTTTCTTTCTGTTGTGTCTGAACCAGTTTCATCTGATATTAACTGGATTTATGTCTCAGTTACTTGCTAGAACAAAAATTCTGTGGCATAAATGGCCTTCCAACACACTAGAAAAATGGATTAGAAAATACAAATCTACTTTTTGGAAGGGTCAATGCAACAAAAAATAAAATTCTTTAATCCTGCTTGCTTGTTTGATGTGCTGGAAACCAGTCAAGCTTAGACTATACAAAGATATACACCTCAGTCACAAGAGCAACTACGCAGACTAACACAGCCTTTGTGGGATTTGTACAGCTGCAGCTCCCATTCATCTACTGTCTGAAGTCACCTCCTTTATCACTAAGTTAGTGTCTATGCACTACCCTGACAGTGTATCTCTACTACTTCTGTGACAGCAATAAAGACATATTCTAGAAGGAATACAGCTGACATGCTGTAAGTGTGTTCCAGTTACTGTGTCCTTTCAGACAGTACAATGGAACAGCTAAATAAAGGCAGAGGTTCAACCATTTCCCAGTGTTGTGCATCCCAGTTTCCTCCGGAGCAGAACTTGTGGTTCAGTCTGTGCTGTTGACTCTCAGTTCAGATAGATCTGGGCAGGTCAGGCCCTTTAATCTTCAGGGCTCACTGTCATAAGTGAGACTTTAGTTACAGAGCTTTTTGGAAAAAGACCTCAAACCCTTGCCTCCCAAATTCCAGGCAACACTGGTGTCCAAATAAAACCTAAGAAAAAGAAATTACTTTGCCAGTTAGCCAATAAAAACTTGAGGCTTTAGGGGAATATTTATCAGGGAGATTTCACATTTGCTTTCTCTCAGTCATACTTCTTTACCCTTGCTCCTCTCAATTTGTTATGTTTGGCCACATTGCTGGATCTGCTCTACTTCAGTTCATTTGGACTCCATAATTATTATTTAAGAACCAGAATTTTGTCAGAGCAGTACAGCCCAATTAATCTTGTTTCTTGTAATAAATCTAATAAAAATTGAGGTTTGGAAAATATATTCATGTTGTGAACAGTAGAAACAAACCACTGAGGCAGACTTAAATATCCTCTGACTGGTTAAAGCTTTTTAATGATCTAATTTGCCCTAGAGCAAGCAGTTACCACCATTTTGGACACTGATTTCCAGATGTAGTGGCCACAGAAAAGGAAAATTCCAAGAACAGCATGATTTCTGGGGACACTGATGTTTACATGATTGGTTCTCATTATCAGACTTGGTGATTATTTTCAGGACTTATACCGCAGTTACTAATATTGTTTTTATTAAACTGAAGACTGCCAGAAGCAAGTTAATAGTTAGGTTTTGGGTTATTCTCTGTTCTTAAAAGTATTTTCATTATCAGATAATCAGCTAGCAAGTCGCTTGCATTAGCTCTACGCATATATCCAGATCTTCCTGTGACTGGTTCATGCATAGTCCTCCTCAGAGATCAGGGGTACTCCTTGCAAGAACAACATTTACTAATCAGAGTACGGCACCACAGGCCAAGACTCAGGCATAAAGCTCTGAATTCCCATCCTGTGAAACGGTGTCAGACATATTGTGTATGTATTTTACTGAATGGAATTCCACTAAAACATGTACGTCAGGGTGTGGCTCCTCTTGATAGAAATATAGCGAACCAATTAACTTCACTCGTGTTCTATCCAAATAAAAAGTGCAAGACTAGGGAGACTGTTCAACAGAAACAAATAGCCCTACCTCCCCTTTGCCAGTCAGAAATCTGCCTATCAGAAATGCTTTGCTATTAGAGGTAAGAAGAGAGCCTTGGCAAGTACAAATACCATGCAACAGGAAGTCCTTTAGCCTCTTAGAAAAGAAATTTCAGTACTGACAAAACCAAGACCACAAGAGCATCTACAAAGATTCTTGAAATTAATCCTTCCTGATTTAAAGTGGAAGACAGCAAAATTTTTATTGAATTGTCCTACTGCTCTCAAATTATAATGTGCTCTACTAGATTGCAGGTCAGTCACACCAATCTGGAGGATATTATTTTTTTTCCATTTCCCCCCCCCCACTTACTCTTTTCACTCCAACAGCACTATTGATGAAGACCTCAGGAAAAAAATACCAGGGCTCAAGACACTTTGATGGCCTTTCCACTGTGTAATTATACTTACTCTTGATAACACTAAAGACATGCCTTATTGGTAGTGGCACAGGCTGCTTTCCTTTTCACAGAGAGATGGATTGTTTCTGCAGGCCTTGATGGCCTTCAAATTATCTGAGCACAGAAAAGAGAGCAGAGTGAATTTTATTTTAACTCATTTTATTTCTAAATTTATTTCCCAGTAGCTAGAAGGTGATGACTGCCCCAGCAGTCAAGTCAATTGTTATCTGTGGGACTTGATTATGTTTAGACCCAGTCTCTCATTTTGAGCAAGACACAGTTAATGAGGAGAGAAATGAAAAGTGCATTGAGTCACAGTGTGTTTGTGGTAATTTGTGACACATTCACTCTACTCAGTTCTTTGTTTATTCCTTCCCCCCTTCACGCAGGTCCTGTAGAAAAAGGAACAGATAAGCGAATTCAGTGGTAGACAGTTAAGGGTGTTGAAAGTAATGAATCTATATCTCTCTATCTCTTCCCCATTGTTGGCAGTAATTGGAGCAGTGTTCATCTATACAGTAAAATGCCAGTGAAGCCCATCTTAATGAAACATCTTTTTTTCCATTATTTTGCAACACATTTTTCATTGACACTGCTAGTTTTTATTTTCACTATATGCCTTTTTTTTTTTTTGCAAGCTCTTTGCCACCCTTCTAAATAATAGTCCATTAAACAGTTCACAGTGTGTGTTCTGTAGAAATGTAAAAAAGTGATTGGATGATACTAATTAAGGAGAGATTTTGTTTCCACTTACTGCAGATCAATGGTGGGTTACATTAAAGCTGCATTTTTGTGATGAGTTTAAACACAAAAGAACAGCTGTGCTAAATACATATTTCAAGGCTTACAGGTAGGTCAAATAAATCTTTCTTTGCTTGTCTGTTTTAAAACTATAGCAAACTGTATGTGAAGAAGAGTAGTAAAATAAAAAAGGCAAATTTCTCACTGCAGATATTTTTCGCTAGTGGTAGCAGAAACTGCTAATTCAGGAATGCCAATTGCAATGTATTGAGATGCTGTTGGCTTTTAATTTAATCTATAACCTACTATGCATTAATTTTAATGAGACTTTTTTCTTCTGTTTTCTACAGTTGCCAGTCTAAGGTATCCTCTCTCTGATTTATGGCAGTGCTAGATACAGGAATAAAATATATTAGTGAGAAAACTCTTCCTGTATTTGAACCCACAATTCTTCCTTTAATCCTAAATTATTCTGAGCACAAAATGTAACCAAAATCTCCATACAGAGATATGTTCATATGCAAAGAAGAGTGGCAGGTCATTCCAGTCAGATCAATTAAAATAAAAATTCACTATTCGTTGGCATTCCTTGATCAGCATGAACAACATTCAGAGGAAATTCACCTAGTTGCCTCCAAGTAACATAATGAATCCTGAACATATATGACAAGGAACTAAAAGGGAAAATGCTTTTCAGGCACTTGCTCTAAATATTAAATGCACAAAACTGTTTTAAAATCAGCTCACTCTATTTTAGAAATGTATTTTCTTTAATGTAGGATTCTATATAAGGAAGCTATAAACACACTGTTTTTATCCAGATCATATCAATATCAAAAGCACGCAAGAATTGTTCACACTTTCCTTGCATTTCAACAGTCTAGATCCCAATTCTAAACCAGTATTAGCAGACTAGAATAACATGAGTAGGCTTTGTACAGCACGGACTAAGGAGGCTGCCGGATACCTTAGATTTTGTAGAAACCAAGGTCATGTACAGATTTGCTAATATATGACCAAAGTTTGTATGGAACAGATAAAGAGGTCCATCTTTACTGTTTTAAGTTCAAACTATCAATTCAGTACTTTTTGCCTTTCATCAAATCAGCTTGAAACAAAAGTTAATTCAGAATTCATAATACCTTTGTTTCATGTTGAAATTTGGGTGGTCTCAAACTCTTGAAAGGAATCATGTATGCTGGAAATCCACCAAACTCTGGATGTGCTCACTTTTCAAAGAGGTTCACTTGTGATAATTTTAAGAAAGCCTTATTTGTGTGTATTGCTCTTGACACCTCCTGCACAAAGACAAGAATATGCATGGCTAGTGTGAACAGCCTGCTGTAAGTCTGAGGACTACTACAGTAGCACCTGAGCTCCATGCCTTACTCCACAGTGGGTCAGTTGCATGTATTTTCCATGGGTCATGTAGAGCTGGTGTTTTCTTAACATCATTATTGAAACGCTTTTTTCCTTTACACACCTTGAAATACAAGCACTGCCATTTTACAGCACATTTTTGGTCAGAAGGATGCCCTCTTTAATCTCTGCATCAGCTGACTGATCCCATGAAAGCAAAGGCTATTCAGTCACAAAATGTGAAAGCTTGTCGGGTGCGTTGCAGAATTTAAAAGCTGTGCTGAGACAAGGCAATGTTCAGCAAAGGCCTGTTTTCAAGAGTAACATCCACTCCTGAAGTGAAAACAAAGACAGTGGGAAAGCATTCTGCTAGTTACGGGGCACACTTCCAGTGAATGACATGGTCTTTAAAACCTGCACTACTGTGCACCCCACGCTGCTTTTACTGCTACTATGAACTGGATAGATTAGGGTGAGTAGCACAATTTTTAGTTCAGTACTGCTCAGTGTCTCTGTGGTTGTAGAATCCACACATACAGAAACTCTTTATTCAAGCATGGGTTATCACTGGTATTCTCACAGCAATTTATACAAGGAAGCTTCTCCTGGTATAATTCATTAAAAATTAATCAACCCATTTCTGTGCAAATCTCTGTGACATGTGTTCTTTGATGCAGTGAGTGCTGAATAGTCTTTTCTTTATTATGAAATGACACAAGTGGAACTTTCTAATTGGCTGTCAGTGATGTCATATCCAAGTAAATGCATAAGTTGGCTTATTTCTCTTATTATGAACATTCTCCATGACAGTTTCTGAGTTTTTAGAGAGCTCCTGTCCCTCTTTGGTAGTTAACATCACTTTGCTGGAAGGATTATAGTTATGCCTCTGTAATAGGATAGAAACTTGCCAGTGTGTTTTCCTGTCTTTGTTTGCATGTGGGGGATACTTTTCTTTCTTCTCTTGCCCCACAGAGGCAATGTGGAACTTACCAATTGAAACAAGCGACAACTTTCTTAAGCATCCTTTCCAGGCTGTCTTTTTGGGTGGTTTCATGGACTGTGTCAAAATCAACAAGAAATGTGGTCACGCTCATATCTAACTCATAGTTAACAGACTTCATATAATATGCAGAAGTTTCAGCAGCACAACCACAAAAGCTACATAGCTAAGAGGCATATGGAAACAGTGAGATTTTGTTCTTGTGGTTTTCAACTTATTTATGTGTTTGGTTAACAGCAGCTTGTTAATGCAGAAGGATTGCCACATCTCCAGGCTTGCCAGGAGGGTCAGCTTTCACTGCAGGAGGATGTGCTCTCCAAAGAATGTGCTTTGGCAGGAACAGTCCAGCTTACATTTGTTTTTCTATGTTACCCATGTTATGTACATACAAAGCTTAGATAAAGGGCAAATGCTTGGCTTCTAGGAGTTACCTTTCAAAATCATATGGCATGGTGCCACATCCTCTAGCTATGCTCCATACAGCTCTCTAAACCAAGATAACAAATCCATAACTTCTTTACTACCTCAGCTCCTAACCACGTTCATCCTATTTTGTAAGCAGCTCCGCTTTCACGTGCAACTTTCAGTTTACACCCAGTTTCAAGATCCCTAGTCCCCAGGCCTCCACAATCTGGACACCCAGGACCACCCTCATGAAGACCACAGCCTCTATTGCTCTCTCTGATCTTACATGAACTCTCATCAACTCCTTCTGATCAGTCCCAACCAGGTTTGTCACGAGAGTGAGGCATTGCAGACCTATTCTAGAGGTAGGCATCCTCTAGGATGGTCCACTGAAGGCAAGGCCAGAGTCTGATCTTCAGCTCTACACCTAAACTCCCTCCTCATGTTACCTAGTGCTGTGTTTAAGGCATATGAACTAAAAGATAAAATCACCTGGAGATTCCAGCTCTTTAGGTGATTTGCTTACAGTATGCTCTCCCAGATGCCCATGATTATTACTAGTCACATGCACAATGACAATGCAGTTTTGATAATTCTTATTCTCCAGAGCCTGTAAAAAAGTTACAAAATGTAATGTGCAGTAATCCCAGCTGATAGAGATAGCATGGTGCTATTCTAAGTGAGACTGAAGTTTAGGAATCAGAGTTTGTCACTACTTAATTAAAATATCAAAAAGAGTGAGCGCAGAATATAGCTTGAGAGAGAGATGTAAGTGGCTTTTGCCAGTATCAGGTTGTCCCATCTTCCAGTCTCTGAATATTCCTTGGTTTGTTTTGTCTTGTTTTAGGAAAAATAGAAGACAGATTTCTTTCCCTTTTTAGTCTCCTTTTAATTCTGGTTCTTTCTTTTGCCTTATTTCTGGTAGACAATGGCTTAATCTAAAGGATAAAGACACCATATGATTATATCACTTTATAATCCAATTACAGATCTTTGATATGGCCCCTTATCTTTTTTTCTTCGTGCAGTGATATACAGATCACATGGTTCTTTAAACTTGACAATATCTTTACTTTTCAGATCACGCCTTTACCTTTCCTTTGCATTTCACTAAAACACAAATGTGTAATATTTAATTATTTGATTCCTATCTTATGAAAGGAAGATTAATAGAGACATTAATGAATACAGTAATGTAATCAACAGTTAACTTTCCTAGAATAATTTGATTGGGATTTCATTTTAGAATATAGGGTGAAAACCTGGCTCCAGTAAAATTACAGCATTCCCATAAGATTTAATAGGACCAGAATCTCATCATCTACTTTCTGATGACCTGAAAATTTTCTGTATTTGGCTTTATGGTCATTCGACACCAGTGGAACTGCTTTGTTACTTCAACGTGTGTTAAACTTTAGAGGAATATTCTCCCAGCTGATCTGCCCTGGAAAGAGGAAAAGCCTTTTCCACAGCCTTGAATGGCAGCAAGGATCAACAGCCCAGCTAGGCAGCAGCTGTTGCGATGGTGTATATAGAAGCAGTCATAGTCACTGTTAGGGCTGTTAAATGCATTCCTATCACTTCCTAAAACCTGTACATGCCCATTGGTGACAAAAAGAGTATTAAGCATGTGTATTTTTTTTGTTAAAAAGCATCCACTTGTTCATCTACTCTGCCTCCCTATAGAAGTTTGAGATTGTCCTGTAGGCTAAATTTAAAAGTTGAACTCCTAAATCTCATGCAGTACTTGCAGAAGTAGCAGAATTCTTTATGAGATACAGAGGAGGCATAAAAAAGTTTCATGATCCTTGGTTTGATCTTTTATATTTACGGTAGCTCATTATTTGTTTCAGGAAACCCTGCCTTGTTCACTTATCTTTGATGTTAGCAGTGTCTGAAAGTCTGATATAGACATTCCTTTTTCTATTTTAAATTTTTTTTTACCCAGCTGTTGTTTACATATTTTCCCTCAACTACATTGGAACAAGGCAACAGCCTTTTCATTGTTTAAAGAGCTACAGCAGTTGCTTGCACAACTAGCTGGAATGGGTAATCAGATGAGTGAGTAGGATCCTCCCATACACCTCAGTAAGAAAAAACAGCCATGTGTAAGCAGTGGAGCTACAGCACTGTCCCTCCCAAAGCTGGTTGCTGCTTGTTGGTTTAATAAAGAAAATAATGGTCCAGTCTAGTTCTTTTTGCTCTTGTCATAAAGATGGCAAGAATTAAGAGTCATGATAGTGATCACAAAAGAGATTTTTTTCCTTGTCCTTTCCTTCCTAGCATGGAAGCTAGACCCCTGCAAGAGAAACAGAAACCCTGCAGCTGGACTGTCAGATGTACTGTGAGGCATTAAAATTTTCATCTTGTCATAAGGACTCATCAAAGGGACTGAATGGCCATCCAAGGCTGTGAGCAAGAGCAGCCTGGAGAGGACAGCAGATCAGTAGTCATCAGTGACAAGATGATTCTGAACAGTTTGTTGTGCTATAACTGCCTTTCTTCTCTGTCATAGTGTACTTCCTTTCTCAGTCTATCAATGCTCAGTTAACTTGTATACACAGTGGCAGCTTTCATGTGTTTTATCTGGGATAGTATCAGATGAAAAATTATAGTAGAGTTGTGTCTACATGCATACACAAATGTAAAATAATGGAAGTTTAGAACAAAATGGAATAAAACCAAAACCAGTAAAGTACTGAAGACAGTACAAAGATGAGAATGCTATGTTGTTACATGTTGGAAATGCAAAAACTGGGGTCATTGTCTTGAAGGTTTTGAGTTTCTTCTGTGCTCCCCTTTACGTTCTCAGGTCATATTGCTGTATGTTATCTCTGCAAGCTTGGGGACAGCCAGTGAAAGCCCCATTGATGCTACTGCCCAGGCAATTGAATGCATAGGAACTGTGTAAGAGTTGATTATTAGTAAACTAGAAAAAAATCTCTTTAAGTATTAAAATATTTAAGAATATTTTTAGGTATTTTGGTTTGTTGTTCCAGGATGAGACTTGTTATGTATTGGGGATTTCACTGAATATCCTCCTGCTGTTCTTGGTTTGTGTATTTTTCTTTTAAACCTCTGCTTTTTATCCATGCTGCATGCCACTATTAAAACTGAACTACAAAATAAAAAAAAAGCATTTAGTGAAGTTTATAAACTGTGTTACAGATGGGCTCTCCCGACTCAAAGGTGTAAAGTAATTTATGCTATCAGAATTGCTTCCTTTTTGCTTAGGATGAGCCCTTACCTGTAGGTCCCATGAGACAACATGGTCATGCGTTTTTGTAGTGTTCTCTCATCTCTAGGCAAAGTCTTCTCCCAGAGAAGAAGGATCTTGATGAAAGGCCCACTGCCTAGGGCATAATTGCCAGTGTTTGGGTAGCAGGGACCTGCAGGGTGCTCTGTGTGGGAAGCAGCTATGAGCTGTCCTGTGATAGTCACAGACAGGTTCAGTCAGCTCCAAAACCAACGCGAGCAGCCCTTCCGGTGTTCAAAACTGCAGCACTTCAGGGGAGCACCCCACATCCCAGCTCTGACATGTTTATGAAAAAGCTGCAGTCATGAGGGGCGTGAAAGACACGGGGGGAGTTGTCCCTGGGGACATATGACTGGAGATATGCAGAGAGAGGCTGCTGAGGATGTGGCTGGAGAGATGCTCTTGCAAGGAGGCACTCCACAATGGAGTACCTTCCAGAGACCGCAGTCATGGACAACCCACAGCAGGGAAAGGGCATTCCTGAGGTACTGCAGCTATGGGCAGGGACATCCTTGAGAGCCTTTACTACTGGTGACTTGTATCAAAGTGAGGACACCGTTAAGAATGAGGATACCCTTAGGGGTCTTGGCCATGGCTGACCCGTGCTGGGGCAGAGGAAAACCATTAACAAGTGAAGAGAAGCAGACAGAAACCATTAAGCACAGAACTCAAAACCTTCTGGGCAACACATTTCCTCATCTAAGGAACTGGGATTGTCTGAGTGCAACACACAGCAAAAGTACAGGAAAAAGTGATCAGGAAGGCAGGGAGGAGAGATTTGGCTTACATGAGCCCAGAGAAGGGAGGAATCCCTTTACTTTTTTGTAGGTGTTTACTTAAGAGTTTCTCACTTCATGATGGACTTTTTCTCAATAAACAAATCATTGATTAGAAGTCTGCATGACATGGTAATAAATTAAATTTTTAAAAAAGTTAAAAATTGCTGAATCTAGATTGTTTACCCACTACAGGCACTGTGATGCTGCCTGTCATGAAAGACATGCATCAGTTTAAAGATTTTTTTGCCTGTTTCCTTGGATAATGTTCATTCCATATTTCAGATGATGTTAAGCAAAACCCGGAGATTTTCTTATGGAATAAACTGTGTTTGAGCTTCACTACTTCAAATTCAGTTTAGCAACATTTTCTCTTTCTCCAAAAGTGGATTAACACATAAATGTAAATGGAACAAAATAATAAGTTCTCCAGACTGCAATTTTCTCTCAACCAAAAACCAGTAATTCTATAAGAGGGTAGAAGAACCACAGTAAACTGAGTTACCTTGCGGAAAATTCACAGGCTGTTAATGAAAAGGATTTTAGCATATCTTGAAGTATTTGTCAGCTTCCGTGGACATAAAATGTCTGAAAATTTAATATCATCATAGAAAAAATAGGTTCAAATTCATAAATCATGATCAGTGTCCCTTATCTGGCAAAATTAGGACCTAGCCTTAAAATTCCTCCATGGTCCTCATTCAGGAAATCATCTCTACTTACAGTAGTAAGAGTCAAACATCAGTTTATAGTTAAGCACCTGCTTAAGTGCTTTTTTGGGTGATATTCAAAAATGAAATGTGTTCATGTCCCTCATGTGTAGATAAGGGTCAGATATAAAATTAGAAGATACATTTAGATTCCAGTCACCTTCTCTTTAATTAGTGAGTACTCAGATCAGAACTTCTATATGGGACCATCTGGGCAGTGACATTTTTAATGCAGTCATTTATTTTTCTATTTCATCACCGGATCTCTTACATTACAGGTCTGTGTTTTTAAACAGTATCAAAACAAAGATGACAAGGTCATTACTGGCTCAAGTTAAAGAAATTATCACTGAGGAGGTGTTGAATGAAATGCATTTGCTATTTTGAGTATTACTTGCTCACAACATTTTGATTCTCAAAAAATATCATGAAAAGATTTGTTCTGTTAAAAAACCTAATAAATTATTTACATAACACAGCTTTTAAAAAATTTTATTATTTTATTAGTGTATGTTCCTTCAGTGTAATACAAAATTAACAAGAATATCTTATTCTCTATGTTAAATTATGGTTTTCTAATGGCATGAGGGTCCTTTTAAACAGCAGTGCTTCAGTTGCCAGAGAGATGGACAGAACATGTGAACTTTAACTAAACATCTGCTTCAAAGTGCATATGCTGTAATTTATGACCATTTCAGTATCACAGAACTGTTGCCAAATTTAACAGGATTCAGTACTTCCATAAAGATTTTATCTTTAAAAAAGTACAGTATTTAAGAATAAAATTACAGGTGTGGTATTATTTATTTTAAGACACTGAACAAAGATTCAGATAAAGTGCCCTTGAGACAGCAAACATCATAAAAACAAAAGGGTTGGGTGTTTTGTGGAGAGGGGATGGTTATAAATAGGTCATTTTTCAACAGAAAATATTTCCTAATCATAGGAAAAATAGAAAGGTGAACTTTTAAACGTATTTCTGCTAAATTAGCAAACACAGCCTCTTCTCTCTTGCCAGTTACTGGATGGTGAAATCTCTCATAAAGTTTTAGAATTGAACGAGGAAGTGTCACAACAGTATGGATTGACATCTGCCTCTGTCAGGTTTTTACAGCCTGCACAAAGGAGGATGAAGGCACACTATCACATAGGGAAACCTACCATTTGACAGAAAAGAGCATATTCTGACCTGACCAACAGTTCTGGGACTTAAGTGAAGGCTCCCCAGAGTGGACGGTCTAAAACATTGATTCATTAGTCTGTTTAATCTTTATGGCTGCTAAGGGAGAGATCTTCCTTGATTTACAATCTGACAGACTGTCATCTCAAGAGGTCCCTGATCACTGTCCCTCCACCAAACTGATAAAACAAAAATATAAACCTTACTATCCATGATGCATAGAATTAGCATAAGGTTCAAGTGGAAAATGGAAATAAAAAATCACAAAGGACTGAACTCAGTATGAGGAGAAGTGGCTGTCATGGAGCTACTCATAGCTCCCCACTTTGGGAATATATGCGTTGTTTTCCAGGCTCCATATGTAGGGCAGACTCAAGGGACTGAGGGAGCGTAGAAGCAGCATAGAAGAGCTCAGACCCTCTACGTGCTGCTCGTTCACCCTCATACCAGCTACAGAATGCTACATTTTGTGTACCAGTGTAAACTGATGATATAGGCCAGATAAATGAAGTATTGTCACCTATTGCCACTGAAGATGAAGGTAATCTAGAAAGACATGGCAGGGTTGGAACTAGATGGTCTTTAAGGTCCCTTCCAACCCAGGCCACTCTATGATTCTATGATTCTATGACTAACCAAGCTAGAGACAGCTACTTTGTAGATGCAGAAAGTTAAAGACAATGAATTTCATTCTGTGTGTATGCCAGTATTTGGCCATAAATTACTCCTGATAGTACTGTGGTAACACAATGTGTACGAATGGGAAGATGTGAATAAAACAGAAGCAAAGGAAGGTGATTATATTCACTGGGGGTGAGAATGATTTCTTTCTGGGGGCAGCAAGGGTCAGCTGGGAAGCCAGGTGCTGAGGTAGATCCAAGGGTGAGGCCAAAACATCAGCTCACAGTTGGTGATCCTGGGGTCAGTGTAAGACTTGCTGAGGGAACCTTGGGTCAGGCACAGTCCAGGATGGGCAGGCAGGGCTGTGGGGAGGGGCCAGAACTTGGGACTGCAACAGGACCTGGCTCAGCAGGGACCATGGCCAGACAGGGCAGGGCTGCGGGGAGCTGAAGACCAGCCCCACTGCAGTGACACTGGCTGCCTTGGGGTGTAATATGGAGCCCTGGGCAGGGTGCAGGGTGCAAGAGGTGGTAGGCAGGACCAGGAAGGTGCCCTCAGAGCCCGGACCAGCTACACCAGTACCATTATACCTTTTTGGTAAGCTTGCTGGGTGGGTAAGATAGGACAGGAGTCAGATTGAAAAGGTCATAATGCATGGAGAGGTGTCCACATGGAGAGAAGAGGGTGAGGCCCCCCAAGAGGCTAAAAGTCCACTCAGCAGAGAAAACAGCAGCCAGGCTTACAGTATCACCAGGCAGAGAAACCTTAGGATGGCTTCTGACACAGTCCAGGACTGACCCTCACTGAGATTGCCCCAGAAGAAAGCTATTTGAAGACAACAGTATAAAGCCTCCCTTGCCCAAGGACAACTCTTCATAAGCAGCCTTTCCACATGGTGGAAAACTACCCAGAAAAAGAACAACATAAATGCTCAGAAAAAGTCAACCCACATTTTTGCAAAACATTTCTTATCGCTCTTAGTAAGAGTCTTCTGTATTGCCAGAGAATGAGGGACCCTGGCACTGGCATTTTTAACCATAAAAAGTTTTAAATTGTACAAAGACAATCTGAACATTCAGAGCAAATTAATATTCTTCATTTCCTGTTAAACCTTGGTGCTTTATTTGCATTTATCTCTCAGACTCTATTTCTGATTCTCAGGTAGCGAAGTCTATATTAACAGTCACTTTGGGTTTAACATCATTAAACGTTCACTGTCAAGTCCCCACAAATCCCACATTCCCCTTGTCTCTCAGGCTTAAAAAACTCATTTAACACTAAGGGCTAATTAATTAACTGGATTTTCCTATATTTAATGGAGACTACCCTAAACCATAGAACCAAACCCCACTGAAATTTAGTTCACTGGGGCAACCTATAATTATACCCTACCAGGTTTAACCACTGTTCTAATTCATATTTATTATTACAGTAGAAGTATGTATTGTTATTATTATGAATATGCTCATATGGAAAATTGCACAAGCTACAGTGTACAAGAATATTGTATCATGAATGTACTCTGTCAGGAAGAACTCCAGAAGCAGGTGCCGTGGGCATTAGAACTGGTTTTCACTCTGAATGAATAAATATAAAAAATTCAGGGTGAAAAAGAAAGACAAATGCATTATTTAACAAACTAGTAAACTCAAGGAAAAAGATCTTGCTCAATTTTTATACCACATTCACAAAAGTTTTTGCACACCTCCAGATGGTCAATTAACTTTTTTTCAGTATCGGCAAACTGGTTTTCATTATTTTCATTGTCTGTATTGGCTTCTGTAAAATTCATTTTTGTACATTATCCTTTATTTATAGACGATTGCTAGATAAGCATACAAGCTCAAAAAGGAAATCAAAGAGGTGTGTGGCTGTTACTTGATGTAGGGTGTGTTAGAAGAGAAAGGTGACTGGGGAGAATTAGCAATGAGGCACAAACAGGGCATATAGCACTGTATGGTTATGAACATCTGCTTCAGGTGTGTTGGTAGGACACAGAGGACTGGCACCTGCTCCCTCTATGCTCAGTGGGAGCTCTTCTACTGACATAAATAGAAACTGGTTTCAAGCTTCACAGAGCCATTGAAGAAAACATCCAGAGAAAACCCACTTTTTTAGAGACTGATGCTTTATTGGTTTTACAAAAGTAGTGAAAAATTATTTGTAAGTTTTGGATTTTTTCCCAAGGACAAAACAGAAACAATCAAATTCTCACCCATCTTTACTCTGCAAAACCTTCTTTTAAAAAAGTGAAACATTTCAATATGTTTTATAGTGCACAGCATCTCCAGGTATTCCTATATCCTGAGATGCTGTACCATGTAAAAATATCAACAGTTTTGTCCTGTGACCATCTGCATCTTCATGAGTCTGCAGAGGACAGTGCACAGATACTGATGTGGATCTTTGCAGAAACCTAGCTGTATAATTCATGATGCATACTTGTGCATGATAGTGTTTCAGGTGTGGAACCCACCTTCATAGCTCTCCACAGTCCAGCCTTGCAGCTTTAAATGGTCACTCTCAATGGAGTGGTAAGCTGGTGCATCAGAGATACAAATGTACATTAAATTCCTAACACTGATTGAGAAGTCCACCTTAACAAGGTGGACTCAAGCACATACATGACAACAATCTGTTCATCATGAGCTCATCACTGGACACAACACTCTACAAGAACCAGCCTTCCAACTGGTCTTATCATTGTGAGACAGTGATAATTATATTCATTGGAATAATAGTTTTGATCACTTTCTGCTTGGGCCCTACAGTGAAGAAATTGGTAAATAATACATGTTTTTCTGCATGTAACTTTGTGAGTGCATTTAGTTTTGCCTAAGGCAAGAAAAATCTTTTGGAGCACAAGTAAATGTTTGAGTCCCTTAGGAAACGCTGAGGTTGGGGCATTCAGACCCCATTGCTTGAGGCAGGTGCATAGAGTTAGCATTGTATGTCTGACAAAAACAAAGGAGCAGCAGTGTTTAGAATAGGCAGTAAGCAATAATAAGTAAACAAATACAGACTTAAATTCCAATATGGGGTAACCAAAGCCATGGAAATGTTAATGAATTGTATTCAGCAGAGGTAAAGTCAGCAGGGAGGAAAACACCACTACCTGGCTGTGAGTTAATTGTTACTTTACAAGTGTTTATGTGCTCTGTGTTTAATGAGTGCAGACTGGGAGTCCAGGACTCAATTAAAAATACCATAAACAAAATAGAAGTCTACAAAGGCAAGGCTACAGCATGATAAGCCCACACTCTAGGGCACTGTGATTGGGAAAACATCATACCATATACAAGATGTCTCCAGATCTAAAGAAGCAGCAATGAATGTTCAAAGGCACCGTCTAAATGACTCAGGAGTAGAGTTGCGAGAGTCTGTGACACAAGGAGTAATTGTAGCTGAGGAGAAGATAAGAAGAGGAGACCCTTTATCTCAAAGGCCGAAGTCCCAAACACCGGAAAGAAATTTGACATGGCTAGCAATACATATCTAGTGTTGAAATATATTTACTTCAAAAGTGTAGTGTGTTCCAGAGAATGTAAGGATTCCCTCAGAGCTGTAATTTTTCCCTTTTTAGTATTATAGGAGCATCAGTATTCAACTGAAGATATGGTTCAAAGGGCATCATCTTCTAAAAGGCCTAAACTCTCTCTATGCTTCAAATAACTCACACATACACACACACACAAAACAAATCGGATCAAATAATCAGAAACATGAAGTGAGCAGTAATGATTAATGACAGAAACCAGAATCAATGAATTACATGCCACTCTTTGAATTACCCAGTTAGGATTTAGATACTATGAAATCAGTGGCTGTAAATTCTGATGACGAGGCAATTTTGTTGTATCTTTGAAAGCCCCACAACCACCACAACAGCAGTGTTTCAGGCAGCGTATTAATCAAATAGGACGAACTACCAACCACCTGCAAGTCACTACCCTTGGCAAACAAGTTATTGTCACTTTTGATTCTGTTAGCAGTATCACTGGCTTCATCTCACAAGACAGTTGGTGTCTGTTAATAAAGCCATTATAATTAAGATAATCAGTTGTTGCTTCTGTTTTGATTTAGCTGCAAGAAAATAATAGTTAGGGATGTCAACTTTCTTAAAATGGTCAAAATTGAGATGCATGTTCAGAAGCAGAACCTGAGACACCTGAGAAGATTGAAGTTCTTGCAGGATTCAAGGTCCTTCAGCTAAACAGGGAGCTCCTAAATGTAGCTTTAAGGATAAGGACTGTATCCATTTTTACGCATTTACGTCTTTGCATTTATCTTTTCTGCTTTTATGGATGATGATTCTGTCTCCAAGATATACTTTTGCCTACAGGACTGCCATATGACCACACTGTTGGTGTTTCCAAAGGAAGAAAACTTCCACTTCTCAAAAACTTGTGCATGGACTCAAGAGAACTGTTGTCTCACACCCAAACCTGTCTCAGCAATCTCTGTTGTGGGATCTTCTCCTGTGATGACATCACATACCATTAACACCAAGGGGGCATGATGACCCTTGTTAAGAAAGGCCATGCTGTCATCAGCCTCAGGGCAGATGAGAGCTGTAGGCAAACTGCGTTCAGAGAGTTTTCAGGCTGTCAACAATGACAGTATGGATGTTGGGTACTCATGATGAGATATCCAGTAAGATAATAATAACCGTTTCATTATTATGTTGTGTTTAAAACTATTCTCTCATTTTTCTTAATTAATGTTTGGATTGAACATGTGGAAAACTCTATAAAAAAAAGCTGTCCATTATTATTTATTTCAGCCTGGATTTGTTACAATGCCTAGAAAAAGTGTTCAGAGATTCTACATAGTAATATTAATACATTATCCACAGACCACCCCCTCACTCCCCCACCCCNTGCATTTTACAACCTGCAATTGCATAGAATCACTTATTGCCAAGTGGTCATTTTCTCACATTTGTTATGACAACAGGATAAATGCCAACGTTTGTCAACATCTTGTAAATGATGAGTCTTAATGAGGCAATCTAGTGTTTCACCCCTCTGAGGAATCTCATAATAGGATGAGCAAAATATCAGGTTAAAGGAAGTGGGAGGTAATCCCAGGGGACAGACCTTTTCTTGTACGAAATATTCCTCAAGGTTTTGCTTGGAGTGGGTTCTAGGATGCAGGCCAATTTGGCGTACCCCCTTGTACAAAATTTTAATTGTATTTTTATCAAATCCAGCAGAAATGCAGTCTGCATGTTGAATCTGTCAGTAAGCAGTGCCCTGGGAGAAAATAACAACATGAGCTTTGAGAACTTTCACCTAATACATGGACTTAAAGTTTCCCTTCCTAAGCTGAAGAATATACTTAAAGTGCATGCTCCTGATCTGTCCTGCTTTTTAGATTTGTTTGGGGGTTTTGTACTTTGATTTTGTAAAATATATTTCTGCCTTTTATGCTTACTAATTTCTTTCAGGAGGTTTCTCTGTAAAATATGCAAAGCAGATTTCAGTCCAGCATTTTCTTTTTAGTTATAAGCCAAAGGGGAGGAGAATTCTTGCATTGCCTCTGAGCTTTTCAATGTGTTGCTTTTTTAAATATATATGTATACTATTCTGCATGTCAGAATGCTGTGCCTTAAAAACTTGAGTAAATAAAGTATGTAAGAGGGCCCTACAAAGGTAATACTTAATTAGAACAAGACAGGTTTTTCAGAAACAAGTACTATCACTTCATCACTCTATAAATGATACTATAGATAATCAAGAGATATTGTGTTTTGATAACAAGAAACATATATGATTTAGGATCCAGTCAATTGTCTAGCAGAATTAGACTTCATTAGAAATTTTTTTCTTTGTGTGTTTCGGGTTTTTTATTTATTTGCATCAAACTGAAAACTCAAAGAACATCAAATATTTCATTAATTTGGAGAATTAAAAAGTAAGGAAGCATTAAGTTATAACAATGTTTTGGCTTTTTCAAAAAATCCACTGGAAAATTACTCAGTTAAGTCAACATATTCTAGTAGAATATATTGACTTCCATTTAAATCAATCATGCAAAGTGATGAAATTTTAGAATTTCATTAAGGTCATGTAACTTCATTTCAATATTTTATA
Source organism: Orthonyx spaldingii (assembly GCA_013397795.1). Taxonomy (NCBI): domain Eukaryota; kingdom Metazoa; phylum Chordata; class Aves; order Passeriformes; family Orthonychidae; genus Orthonyx; species Orthonyx spaldingii. The sequence goes on from VZTJ01004583.1 coordinate 416,293, forward strand.
TATCATGTAGAAAAATAGTATGGCTAGTAATTAAGTGCTTCTGTAAACTTATATTCGAATATATGTTTTTTAAAACAAGAGAAAATGTATGGGTGCTGAAAAATTAATTTCTGAAAAGTCTCAGAAATTTCAATTCTTTGTTTTTATTCTGGCTGAAAATGATTCTGAAATTTCAAAATTTCTTCCGGGACAGACATATCAGATGTTACTACACATATGATGAGAGCCCCACATTAATTCTCTAAGATATCTTAGCTTCCCAGCACCCATTTCAGTGGATGGGGTTCTTTTTCCTCATCACATCTCGTTTCTTCCTCATAGTCCCCTCTGCATGTCCTGGGATCTCCTCTGCATCTCAGTGCATTGAGGAAGGCAGTGTATTGATACATTCTAATTTTCACTTTTGCTGTTCATCTGCATACTGGAGACATGATTTAATTGGACTGGATTGGCCATGACTGTGCCTTCTCCTGCCAACAGAACTGATGTTGTAGCCTTTTCCTACTAATTGTTTGTATAACAACTGTTAATGTTAATCAGAACAACTGCAACTGGCTCTGGTTTGCATCTGCTTTGTTTTAATCATCATTTAAGTGTTAACTTAAGAGTCCAAGAAAGGAAGGGAGACCTGTGTTACACTTGTGCATTGCTAACAAGCCCCTAGAGCAGCATACTATTTTGAACTTTTATTAGCCACTGAATTTTAAGTAGACCAAATTGTCAGTGTTTGCATTTGTAGGTTCCTTCACTGAGACTGTTTATATAAATATAAGTGAGAGGGAAAGACAGGGAGTGCATGCAGGGAGAAGGACAGAAAGAGATTGGCCCATCCATGAGCCTAAGGGGAACAGAGTTTTCTAATTTAGACAAATCGTGTGAGGAAACACAGACCTTGGTACCCTCCTTGTCAACAAATTTTGTGACTTGCAAAAGTTATCCACTGAAGCCACACTAAAAAAGGGCAGGTGAGTCAGGTATATGGGGCTTTTGCAGATGAATGGTGAGGAATGGAAACAGTGCTAACAGTGCTAACTGAGGCTACAAAAGACATCCATGTAGTAGTCAAAGACCTAAATAGCCTTCATAGGAAATAAAATAAATTATTGTTTCCTTCCTTAACTCTTTGGGGTTCAGAGGTAATTACATAGGAAAATTTTTGTTTCCTGAGGCAAAAATTTAAATTTCAGATGACAGTAAAGAGTTTCGATACAAATGAAAACATGACACTGAAGGATGTACTATCTAAAGGAAGACTGTACCTTTTAATCTCATGGTAGCTCTTTCTCCATTCAACGGAAGTGGCAAGATTTCAGGAATAATTTAGAATGCAAGGTATAGTAGGACTTGGCCTTCTGACAGTCCTCCTCAATCTCTTCATAAGCAAAAAAGATAAAATATTTTTGGAAAGGGGACCAGTATGAACTACCAGTAACAGGCCACCCAGCCTTCCTAGCACTCACACTTTCTTTTGCTGAGATATCTCTAAATCTTCTATAATTTCATAAATGCAAAATGCATTCACATATAAAATATGTATTTATAGTAAAGGCTTGGGAGGAGGGAATAAAAGCAACTGGGATTTCAATTGAACCTATCATAACTGCTACTTTCACTTTAGTAAAAGAAAATAATAAATAGTCAGTCATTCTTACATTATATCATATGTTATTTTCTTTATTTAAGCCAGGACAGGATGGAGAATGAAAAGATAAGTCTCCAGATTACAGAAGACTAAAACCACTTATATTCCTGTATAAATTGTTTCCTAATATTCCTGAGACTTTTTCTTCCCCCCTTCTCCTGACCCTTCATTTCTTCATTAGTAAGGGTTGCAAATTAAACAATTCATAAGCATATTTTTAAGGAAACTCTTCATTTTATATAACAAACATTCTCCTGAACTGTCAATATGTAAATTATTGACTGACTAGGGAGCAATTACTTGCAAATAACACTAGATTGTGCTGAATTTCAGTTAGCTGTACAGCCACAGGATAGCTCATCTCTGACCAGTGCATGGCAATTTGAATGTCCTATCCAGAGGCAGATAGTTTAGAGAGAGGACATGTGGGAAGAATCACCTGCCACACTCTCATCTGATGTGAGTATATTCTTCCTCTCCAAATGCAGCTTCACCATCTTGCATCAGTTGTGGCTCGCTCGCAGCTTTCCTTCCTTCGTTAGGACATTTGGACATTTCCACAGAAATACAATCTTCCCGTAAAGGTATAAATAATAAATAAATAAACGAAGAACAAGCTCTGAAAATATATTTTTATTGCTGCATAATGGATATCAAGCTTTTATCATGATCTGAAGCAGCTGAACAAATTATAATGCTAAATGTCTCTATTCCTTAGAAGTGATTGAATATACAATACATATAGTTACCTACGAAAAAACAACTGAATATATGTGAAACGTTTCTTGCTGAGTGACTGAATGTAAGCCAACATGAATAAAACTACACCATAGAAACCTTTTCCACAGTTCCTGCCTCATGTCCATGTTTCTGTTTCTCACCTCTAACCAGCATCAGCTCCTATCCAATGTTGTGGTTTAATCTCAGACATCCACAAAGCCTCACACAACCACTCACCCACTCCTCCACCAGTGGGATTAGAAAGAGAATCAAAAGGGTAAAAGCTGAAAATCTCATGGGTTGAGAGAGAGACAGTTTAATAGGGAAAGTGAAAGCCACACACATAAGCAAAGAAAAACAAGAAATTAATTCACTACTTCCCATGGGCAGGCAGGTATTCAGCCAGCTCCAGGAGAGCAGGGCCCCATCACGTGCAACAATTACTTGGGAAGACAAATGGTGTCACCCCAAACATGCCCCTTTCTCTATATACCTCCTACTATACACTGAGCATGATATCTTAGGGTTTAGAATATCCCTCTGGTCAGTTGGGGTCAGCTGTGCCTGCTATGGCTCCTCCCAATTTCCCATGGACCCCCAGTCTCCTCACCAGCATGGGAGTGTGAAAAGCAGAAAGGGGCTTGGCCCTGTGTGAGCCTAAGAAGAACATCTCTATATTGTCAGCCCTGTGTTCAAAACACAGCCCCATGCTAGCCACTGGGAAGCAAATTAACTCTACTGCAGACAAATCCAGCACAACAACAGACAAAAAACCCCTCAGTGCAGCAGTGTCATTAAACCCTTGTTCAGTAATCCTTACACATGACACTGCCATCAATCCTTAAAGAATATGGCCTCCAATAGCCTCCATTTCTCCATGGTGAGTGCACTCAGGTTCTCCATGTGACATGAGATGCTGCTCATTTCTTGACTTCTCCACTGCAGCTCTGGTCTCTCTATGTTACAAAGTGGTAAGGGAACCCTTTTGGGAATATTAGCTAGAGAAGTTCTGTCTTTATATTTTTAAATTTACAGAAGAAAAGCAGAGAGGGACCTTGACCCAGACCCTCACAGATCCACTTTCCACTGAAGCAAAAGTGGTTGGCGTAGCTTGCTCCTAAAAAATAATTCGATCAGGCTCTATCATCTCCTAGAGAGTCTCAAGTGACAACAAAAGGTGACAGTGTTGAATGATTCCACTTTCATCTATTCCACATGATTAAGGGATTTAGTCTAATAAATTCCACTATATAAAAATAAGTGTAAATGATGACAGGAAAGATGCAGCTTAGTCCCTGCATAAAGAGATTTGTTTGGGTTTTTCCCCCCTCACATAAATAGAGGTCTTTCTAGGAAGGTGAGTTTGTGTATACTTATCTTCAATTAAGCTCATGAAGCTTGCAGGGAGGCTGTAAAGCTCTGTAAGCTCTTAAGACTGGACGGCACTACCCCATGAGCACAGCATTTGAAATCAGTGGAGACAGAGAACTCCTAAACATAACTCCCTTTAAATAGTCAGACCTTGTTAATCCAAGCTTAGTTTAACCAAATGCCCGAGTATCTGAAGTACTTAAGTGGCAACCTGTCTCCAAGTCTGAATGTACCTTTGATTTGTTAATCTGATTGTAAGGATGGGGGTATCCTATATGAAATGAAGTTTGCAAACAGCTTTGGATTAATCAGTCTTACATGCTACAAAACAAAGTAGATTCCTGCCACTGTATTTATCATCAGGAAGGGCTGGCACCCTCTCTCACTGGCTGATTTATAGAATTGCACATTTGGCATAGCAGTATAATATTCAGATGGCAGAGTTTTCTAATAAGTATGTGCAATGAATGGAAATAAATGGAATGTACCTGAAATTATGCACCTAACTTTTGAGTACATTATGTCCTGGTAGCTTAAAAAAATAAACAAATCTTTATTGAAATGCATTAAGTTTCTGGATAACCTGACTAATACATAGCAAATTTGTCACCTTTAAAAGATTCATTTGTGCTTATTTGGCCTCCTAGTCATGTGTCTATTCTGTTATGGTTCCACGGAAATGTTACACATTAAATCTACTAGATTCTGATATAAGGCTGCTTGTCATTTTGGTTCTATTCAAAGAATTTCTTACGTTTGATATCTCTGAGACATTAATGCTGGGGCATCTGTCCATTTCCAAAAATGAGCTATCACACATCTGGCTGCTGGTAATAATTGCTTTATCAATGACTCCTTCTCTGAGTCAATAACCTCATTTGGACTGTATCAGGACAGGTTTGGTGTGCAGCCTAACTTACATTATCTAATTTTGCAGCTCTGTGTTTCTGTAGTATACATGAGACAGTGAGACAGACCCAGTGCTATGTCATTTGACTTCTTACCAGAATAAAATACATTTCTGAAGATGCATTCTCATGTTCTTTTTCCGGAACAAAAAAATAATTCTTTTGTATGTTTAATATTTTAATAAAATTCAAGGACTGGAATTAACAAAGGAATTATTTCTGGATTTCTTTCTTGGCTTGAATATACTCTTCATGTATATTCACATACACATACAAATATTGTACCTGCTTTTGGTGGCATAGTTGCTGTTACCTGAGTTAAAGGCAGTAATATTGCAAAAAGGCCTTGTGACACTGTCAAAGTATTAATTAAACTATTTATTAAAGACTATTTATTAAAGAATTTTCCCCCATATCATTTTTTCATGTTTTTTTCTTCTATCACATTTATGAGGTTCAAATATTTCTCATTATGGAGAGTTATTGCATTGAAACCACTGTCTTGAGTACCATGGAGTCATTTGCTTCAGTTAAATGACAGTACATAATTTAGATAGATGAAGCACTAGCCAAAAGTTTTATCAGATAATGGTATTGGGGTATCCTGATGAACTTACTTGGATTTTCAGAAGAGTGCAAATAACATAGGTTATAGGTTGTACCTACCATTATTACTGTCAAATGCAGCACAGCCACATGTGAAACTGCTTATAATGAAGCAAAAATGTCAATGTAACCATGGGAGGAGATCAAGAGTCATCTGAGTGAAAATTTGGGTTTCCTGCTCCACTTTACAATCTAGACATAAAATATAAATATTTCAATCATAGCACTGTTTCTTTGAGGTCCTTTTTTTGTTTTGTTCTGTTTTGTTTCATTATTATTGGTTTTGATACTGCCTAGCTCAAAATGCTTATCAAGTTCACTTGGAAGCCTGGAAGAGACACACTAGAACAGCCTGGAACAGCTTTGTGTACTGGAACAGATTGTGCAGAGATGTTTTGCAGTTACCCTCACTGGAGATACTCAAGAACCATCTGGATGCTACCCTGTACCATGTGCTCTAGGATGACCCTGCCTGAGCAGGTCGGACCAGATGACCCACAGTGGTCCCTTCCAACCTGACCCATTCAGTGATTCTGTGAAGCCTGAGGATATTTGTCCTAGTTTGAGGACAGGTGTCTGCTAAGGAAGGTAGGAGCCTCCCTTGGAATAGGAAATGTAATCCCCTTCCCTCTGAACTAGTATAATTTTGAAATTAAAGGGGCTTTCGGGCAATGTTGTGGGAAAAGGAATAACAGTTCTTTACTCTTATATATATATATATATATAAAGACAGACAAACAACAACAATGGCAACCACAACAAACAAGAACAG
>VZTJ01004583.1:422459-433891 GCA_013397795.1 Orthonyx spaldingii
CTGCAGCAGGGGTCCGGCAGGGCTGGGCAGGGCAGGGCAGCCCGACTCCCAAGCCACGGCTGACAGGGGCTGGCGCCGGGAGAGGCAGGCAGGCAGCAGGAGCCAGGAAAACTCCACAGTGGTGACAAGCAACAGCAGCTTCCCTCTCTTCTGAATGCCGAGAGGCAAAAAGAGAGTGAGCTACTGCTCTCCTTCCCTTTTCCCAGCCCAGCTGTCCCGAGATCTCTGCCTCCTTCAAGAGGGAATGTCCAAATAAGGGAATAGCTACTTACAAGTTTTTTTCACTCGACTGGTCTTTCTATTGTTTCTCCTAAGCACCCAGTCGTTATGGTGTCTTAGCAAAATATGGGCAAAAATTCCCTAAGATAAGAGAAACAAAAAAAAAAAAAGGGATTCCAAACCCCAACAATATTCCATACTGCAAAGACCCTCAGGACATCACTGACTTAGGATGATAAATTGAGCCACTTTAGAATATCAATATGTGGGTCAAACTCAGAAGTCACACTCCAAATCAACTGTGCCAAGTCTAAAAACTCCGCCTATCTTTTTCGGTTGGGCACATCACTTACAAAACCAGTCATGTGGCTCTGAATTGAGCTGACTTAGGATCACATTTAGTTTTTAATAGCTAGTGTGCTTAAGGACAGTGGTGATACCTAAGAATTATTGTTAACCAGCATTTATCTACTCCTTCCTGCTCTTGTTGCTTGCAATTCAAGAAATTACTCCAACTTGTTTGAGTCTTTGTCCCTCATTATGTTTATTTTTGAGATTGGAAAAGTATATTAGAGAAATTAGCATTTGTCTGTTCTGATGGTATTGCTGTGACAAAAGCAGTAAAGATGTGAAACGAATGGCTATTGAGATGACTGACCTTGTCTTCTTTGAAAACTTAATCTGCACTCATCCATTTTACTCCTGTTCTTTGCACTACCCACACTGCAGTCATTCAAGTCTTTGAGAGCCACATGGTAAGGCTGATACCTAAAGTGTAAGGTAGCCCCCAGTGTAGATGTTTATACAAGCTGTTTTCTTCAAGGCAGCTACAGTGAACACTCACAGACAGTTGTGGTAAGTTAAGGCAATGGAAAATAACTGGTCCTTTGCTCCTCCCTGAATGTGGTTTGCATGAGCATCTAGTCTTTTCAGCCAGTTTTGCCCTCTGCTTTGCCTGAAATTGCGCTATTGATATGATTCTGCTCACTTGATGCACTACTCATCACATTGTGCCTGCCATTTCTTTGGCATTACCCATCTGTGATATTGGTGCATGGGAACTAATTCCATTAACAAGCTTGCAGGATGATGAAAATCTTCCACTGAAAATACATCTGCATCTCTCCTTCCTCTTTCTCCATTCCATAAAACTCAAAGAATTGATCTTCAGGGCCTACCCTGCAACCTCATTAATATTAGCAGCTTGATGTCACATCCTATGTGTCTGTTAGCACTGTTCTGTATCAGTGTCAAGCAAAACAGATGACTGATGGTATCTGACACAACTAGGCAGGAATTCATAGCTTCACAAAAGACAGTACGCTGCTTTATCATTCAACTGGTAGAGTGGCTTGGGAAAACTTGTCTTGGGATGTCAAAGGAAATATGCTTGAATCATGGAATTCTTTGCCTAAAACTTACTAGGCAATAGAGTGCAACTATTTGTCTAAAATATTGAGCTTCTGTGTGGCTATTGCTGAAATACAGAAATACTGCTGTTTTTAAGAACATGGTTTTATCTCTGTTATGCTGCTTCACAGATGCCTCAGAAACCAGTGGAAAAATCAGAAGCAGTTCTGAGGTCACAGAAGACAAAAACCCAACATCATTCTAGCAGTGCCAGCACTATAGCATGAACTACTGGACAAGAGTAAAGTAGCTGCAGCCTGAATTTAAGCTGACAAATCATCCCATTGTATATCACCTTCTGGAGCCAAGAATGCAAGTTCAATTTAGAAGGAGCCATTTGCACTGAAAACACAGTAGTAAGTACAGACTCATCTCCTTAAACAAAAGTGCATCCATTAAAACATTAGAGGACTCTGCCCCAGCCATGGAGCTGCAACTTACCCATCTGAGAAATTCTGTATGCTCTTTGTTGCTATTTGTTATTCAAAAGAATGCTTCTATATGGGCAGTCAGTTACCTAACAAGCAGAGAGGGGAAAACCAATTTTTGATGAAGTGGCCATTGAGGTTTGTGAAGAAATTAATTTTATTATATCCCTCAGGGCTATCAACATTGAAAGAACTGCTGGAGTAACAATGAGGTTTGAAGAAAAGTTCTTCCTGAACTGTGCAAGTCCAACTGATCAGACACATATCTTCATTTTGTGCCTGTGAATGTAGTATCAAGAAAGGATAATATTCCATTGTCATTTATTTTGTAGACAAGGTGGAATACTCATGGACACGTACATTGGATGCATAGTGTGTAATGCCAAGATATTTTTTAAATGTGCTTTCTTTCAATTAGGGCAAACCAAATAACCAAATCATTTGGCTTAAAGCATCCACACCACTGTACAGCTGAAGTTATTCTGGATTTTTCTGTTTGGTACACAGAGCTAAAGAAGGACTCTGTTTGTTTGGACTGATTCCCTTTTTTTCACCTTTACTGGAGTTCAGTAGGGTTGAAAAAGAAAGCAGACACGTGGTATGCATAAATGTCACTGAAAATCATGCAAGCAGTACTTGGAAAATATTTTCTCTCATCTACCTTATGAAATTGTTAATTAATTTCTCATGTCTCCAGCGCTGTAGATCAGGTGGCTGCTGATAATTTGGGATCCTTTGGTTTCTCTCCAAGAAATGAACAGCGTATTGTACAGCTCAGAGTAATGGAGAACAAGTTCTTGGCAGCTGAAACATGACCTTTTGGGTCTAAAATAGTCTCATAGAGTACCATCATGTTGTGCTGTCTCCTCTCTCAGTGCTATGAAATTCCTCTGAAAGTAACTCAGTCACCATTCTCTGATCATCTTCAGCCTCATTTTCTTCTCTGTTTAACCCTACATTGACTACACTGTTCTCCTGCATCCATTTCTCTTCATTCTTGCATTCTTTTCTTGTTTCCTTCTCAAGTTCCTGCTCTTCTCATCACTATCAAGGTACCCTATCAAATTCAGAAGTCTGTTACTCTATTGGATGGTCTTCTACATAACAGATTTCTCTTTAGTTTTTCAGACACAGTTGTAGTTTTTCCTGAAGAAAGGAAAACAGGAAATTATAGAGCACTTGCCTTCTGTATATTCCTTACATATGGTGCTGTACTTGAAGAAGTAAGTTTTATCTGTAAAGACTATCCTTTCTGTAGGTTTTCCATTTTTGCCTATATGCAGATGCCTACATGTCAGACCTTCATTAAGGAGGTATTACAAGAAAAGAGGTGATGAGACAATTTTACCCTTAAAAACTACAAAAGAAACCTGTACCATGCAGAAAAGGGGAGGAGAAAGAATGAAAAGAAACAACACAGCCAACATATAGGATCAATAGTGGATATCTTGAAAATCTTCCACACCATTATTTCTTTAGGAGATTTCCACAGTTTCAGAAGTTTCAGCTTCCTCATGATGAGGAGCAGAAGGGCAGACATTTATCTCTCCTGTACAGTGACCAGCAATAGAACTCAAGGGAACAGCATAAAGCTGTGTCAGGGAATGTTTAGATTGGGTATTAGAAAATGGTTCCTCACCCAGAGGGTGATTGGTCACTGGAACTGGCTCCCCAGGGAAGTGGTCACAGCACAAAGCCTGACAGAGTTCAAGAAGCATTTGGACAATATCCTCAGGCACATGGAGTGATTATTGGGATTGTCCTGTCCAAGGCCAGGAGTTAGAATTTATAATTCTTGTGGCTCCTTTCCAACTCAGCATACTCTATGATTCTGTGACTCTATGACAAGATGGAAAGGAAAGCAATTAAGCAAGCCTGCTATCATTCCAGCTATACCATCTATAGAGAGGAAAATCTGCACATGATAGATCAGCTTCTAGAAGGACTAGCTAAAAATACTAGGAAACTAAAATTATCCAAATTTGTCCTGAATATGTTAGACTAAGAATTCACTTCATTAGAACCAGGCAAAAATTCTATTGTTTGTACACCGTGAATCAACATTGGGTCATCTTAACAGTCAGAAAAGTTGAGGAGGTAGAATGTTTCTTTATAAGAATTCAGGACATCTACGATTTTCCATGTTATATTTATAACCCCCTTACAAATACAACTTTTTTCCTAATATCATGCTGAAGAGTCAGAGTGTTGCTTGAAGGTGGGGCTTTATTAATTTAGACATTTATTAACTTAAAATCCTCAGCAGTTTTGAAGTTACTGTTTGTAACTGAGAGAAAGGAAAAATTGTGTTTGAGGATAGCAAGACCAGATGCAACTGCAGCCAAATGAAGTAGAGAAAGCAGACATGTAAGAACCCACTTAAATATTATGCAAAAGCCATTGTAGTAAGACTGAAGATGACATACCTCCATCCTAGGCTTCTGTCTTTTCTGTGCAAGAAGCCTCTCTGCACTCCCTTAATGCATAAATAGCTCCTAAGAGCTGTAGATGTCTCTTTGAAGTTTTATCATATTTGTGAAGAGATTGTCTTACATTCAGAGGCATTGTCTTCTGCTCATTTTGCAGACTTGTACTCTCAGCTCTTCCTGATACATTTTAGGTAGAACTTCATTTAAAAAATTCTTTCTTGCCCTTTCAACATCATATCTCAGACTTGGAAATAAAGCAGCACCTGCACTGTGACATTTACATACACCTACACCATGACTTCATTTTAACCTGCACAATTACTCACTTAGCATAAGTTTGCCAATCATGTAAGCCAGCATATTGCTTCCACATTGTGCGGGATTTACATGGCAAGGCCTTAGTAATGGGTGGTCTGCAGGCCTGGTCTCTGAGAGGCCAAGTGGCTCCAAAATGGATTCCCTGTTGTCCAAAGTTTAGACCATCAGTGATGCTGGTAAATCCTCATATTTCAGAAAGGGTAAAAAATGCTGCACAACAGCTGTGAGGGAGAGTGAGAAAAAAATGTGAGAGAAACAACCCTGCATACACCAAGGTTGCTGAAAAAGGAGCGGGAGGAAGTGCTTCCAGTGGTGGAGCAACGGTTCACCTGCAGCCCATGACAAAGGCCATAACAAAGAAGATTGTCCCCCTATAGAAAATGAAAAACCATACCAGAGCAGATATCCACCCAGCAGCCCACAGAGGACCCTACACCATAGCAGGAGCAGTTATCTTTATATCAAGCAAGCAACTAAGCTAGGTAAGATCCAAGTGTTGATCTTAGCATGTTCTCCCAGGCAGTGGAAAGGCTAGACCCAGACCTATGGCACAGCTGTAAGGCTGAATTGCATTTTCCACGTCTAGGGGGGAAAAATGACAGGGAATCTAAGAACAAAACTTAGAGAAATGGTAAACAATAACAGCAGAGGAATGTGACTCATAACTAAGATGAAACCAATAAGAACTCTGAAGCAAGTAGACCTTTAAAAAAGTTATAAAAGAAGTGAGATTCGAAACACAAATTGGATCTAAATTAAATATTTTGTTTTTAAAGCAGTCAGGGTAATTGGAATAACTTGAGGAATGTGATCTCTCTTACCTAGGGAATGGGCAGAAGGAACCATATTAAAAAAACAAGCCATTATACACTGACATTAATTGTGATCTTACCTATTTAGATAGCCTTATATGACATTTATAAGTAGACTCAAAGAAGGCTGAAGGGAGAACTCATTGCTCTCTACAGCTTCCTGAGGAGGTGAAGAGGGAGGTGCTGTGTAGCAGTGTGCAGGCCCCTGGGGATCCCCTGGTGGCCTGGCCACTCACAGCTCTGCTTTCCACCTGTCCCTCCCCTGTTCACCCAGGACTGGCCAGATGTCACGGGTCAGTCATTTGCCTATTGGCTCGTCTCTCGCCTTGCCCTCCCCCGACAGAGGGCATAAAAGACCTGGGCGTGGGGTGGGCTGGACCAGTCTTGCCAGGTTCTCGCCAACACAGATTGTTCTATGCATGACCCCTTTTCCCTCCGTGAGGGAGCATAAAGGAACGCTGATATAAACGCAACTGGTCCGTCTGTCTCTACCAGCGAGCAGCTGCCGCCATTCAGCCCAGGATCAGAGCTCCTGGGATAAGGAGCTACTGAGGGCTGGATTCGGTGGCCCGAAGGAGCCAATAGACGAAACACCTAAGCTAAAGTGCTGATGTCCCTGCTATCCAGTGTTAGGACATGTGGGAATGGTTCTATGTTGCACCAGAGGAGGTGTAGACTTTGAAACCATCTCATTACCAAGAAGGTAGTAAAAAAATAGCACAGGCTTCACAGAGAGGTGTTTGATGCCCAAACTGTACCAATGCTAATGAAGCAATTGGACAATGAGCTTAATAACTGTCTTTGACTTTTGATCAGTCCTGAAGTAGTCAGGCAGTAAAACTAGATGATCACTTCAAGTTCCTTCCAATTGAAAGATTCTATTCTATTCTATTCTAGTCTAGTCTATTCTATTCTATAAAAACAGTACCTTGTGTTAATCCATTTTCCTTACAGTAAAGTACTCCTATTTTCAAGCTCTTTAGAAATTGCAACTAAAATAATTCCTTTCTTCAGTATCTGACCAATGTTCTCTGGTTTCCACAATTCCAATCCACCCTCAAGGTATGAGAGTTCTGCATGGCCTTGTCCTATACTCTAGCAGGTTTCATTTCTGTGTGCCTTTGTGTGTGGTTTCTCTAGACATATAAGGCTCTTATTGTTGCTTTTGTATTCATTATAGGGCTTTTATTTCTTTAATTCTACAGTTTCCTTACTCAAATATCAGTAATTGCTTTCCATAGTTTCTTCAAGTTCTTTCTCTTCATGGTCAGATTAAAATCAGCGCAGTCTAGTGATGGATAGAAAAAAGTTACAGAGATGGCAAGTCAGTTCAGACTGTGTACATTCCCATTTATGCTGCTAGTCAGAATTCAACTTCAGATCAGAAAAAACATGAAAACTACTTCCTAAAGATACATTTCTTATGGTGGCATGTGTTTTCAGTTAGTCTTCTGAATGTGGCAGAGGTGTGGATGGGGAACACCAGTTCTGCCCCATTCCTAATCCACATTTAAGAGTATTTGCAAACAGATATTATTTCACAGGAAAAACAGATTAACAGATTGATTTATTTTCCCTCTTTCCAAGTGCTACTTTTAAACACAAAGAAGAAATAGGCATTTGGAAGCAAGAAAGCAGGAAAACAATGATCAGATGCTTCTAGGCAGATTTGCCACTTGAATTTTCCATGTTGCACCCATTTCACAGCCATTCTTTGAAAACATTCACACTGTTTTCTGGGGCTGTGAACGGCTCAAAATTAAACAGAACTGAATGCTTTAGTACAAAACAGGAGCTGGTCATTTCCTGGTAGATCTGGTCTATCTGCCTCATGCCTGGAACGAGGGAATGAAGGAAGAAGGGAGGAGTGTCATGGTGGAAGTGCCACGGTACTGAAGTTCAGAATAAATCTGTCTCCTGGCAACTCTGCACATTTGCTTTCCTTTCCCTCTACCCAGTGTTGTAGTACAGCAGAATACAAAGTCAGCAACAAATTTATATCTTCCTGCTGAAAAAAATATGACTGAATGCAAGACAGAGTAAACACAAAAGTGAATCACAAAATGGAGTCTCTCCTGCCCAGACATGTCCATCCTTCCATGTAAAAAGATGATGAAAATACTACTCCTGCATAATCATCTGGGTTTTAAATCTAGAGACTTGAGGAAGAGGAGAGGCTCCAGTGTTGATGCCTGCACAACACTCCTGCTGCATTGTCCAGTGCTCTAGTAATAATACAGACTGCTGAGGGCTAAAATCAGTCATCTGCCTACACCTTGCTCTCTCCATCTCTTCCTAACTCCGTTTTTACTCTTGCCACTTCTAAATTTAAGTCAGATATGCTAAACTGGGACATGAATGCTTTAAGATTAACATTCAAAACTCAATTTTACATGAGCCTACTACTCTCTGAGCCAGTCCGGTTCTGGCTGCAAATGGAGTATGTTTCCCTTTATCATCTCTCCACTTCTTTCGTCTCAGAAAGAAGTGAAGCAACCAGGAAAGTGGTTTTAACTAACACATGATTGTTATCATAGCTGGGATTAAGGAGGTAATATCCAGCTCAGTGGTGGTAGCCTCTGAAGATGAACTAACTCCCTCTCTTGCAATTGTGGTATTGAGTTCAAATCTGCATATATGATGGACAGGCAAACCCTGCTTTTCATAGGCACTGGCCTCAACTTACAGACGGACAAGGCCTCAAATGACACAAGAAAGCTCCCTGCCACACTCCATTTGTCTAAATCACATTCTGTCCCTGACGATAAAAGAAGAAAATCCATTTTAAGAATGAACCTGCTCATAATATCCATATTTTCCTAGTAAGGATTTTTCAGGCAGGAAGTAGTCCAAAGGAAAAGATTTAAAATATTCTTAAATTTCTTTTATGAACCAGTCTATCAGCTCCTAATTTCATAGACCTTTTGACACAATCAAAGGCAGCTTTCCCTCTTGTCTTCCAGGTACTCTGTTCCAAGCTGGAGCCAGAAATAAGCCTGTAATGTGACTCAGGTGACTGATCACATTAAAAAGAGTAAAAACCAGTGACAGAAAATTCGCAAAGAACGAGTGGCCTGCTATGTTTTGCATGATTCATTGTTGGCCAGTGAATAAATTTATAAAACAACTTCTCAGAGACCAGGAAAAAAGAGTGGGTGGCAAAGAATACAGTGTATTTCTATCACATCTCCCCATCTCTATTAACAGAATGGCAAAGGGAGTGGTGGGGTACCTGCTACTCTAAAAGTTAAGACAAATGCAGAATTTCCTTTGCTAAAGGTTACTTCAGCAACTTGCAGTGTGTGCTTGTTATTCCCCAAACTTTCTTTCTGCTCTGAAATCCTGTGCTACCCTCCTGTGACATTTTCTTGCATGCGCTCCACTGAAGTTTAGGTCTATTGTTTCACAACAAGGGAGCTGATCCTTCAGCAGTTACTTATTTATTGAGGTCACTCGAGGTCAGTGATGTGGATTTTATGGGGTGCTTTTTTGTTTTAGAATATGGTCAGTCTGGTGTGTTGGAATTCCTTTAATTTTGCAAAGAGGGAGGTATATGGTGGAGGAGTTTCATTTTAAAATTAGGAACATATCAGTAATCATGTAGGTCCGTACCTGCACTATATGCATAACTGGCAATTTTCAATGTGTGTCATCCTCCTGTCCTTATTTTGGTTTGATATTAATGGGTTCATATGGCTTTTCGTGAGCAGGATCTTCGTTCTTTATTTTTCACTGAGGGGTTTTTTTTTGTGTGTTATGCAGCAAGGAAGGGCTACTCAGCCTTACCTCTCACATTTCCTCTTTGCCTGGGTGACAGGGGATTTGTTGACATTTGCTGCATGTCCTGTCGCTATTATAAATCGGAAGCTACATTTCAAGCTTCAGCACACTCAGAGTTAAGCTGCACTGGAAAGTGACAATGAAAAATATAAATGGAAGAAATTTGAAGATGTGAAAAGGGAATTATTTGGGAGAGTCTTTTATTTTAAAGCATTTTAAAATGGAGTGAGGAAAAAATCCTTGTAAGGATTTTTTAATGTAAACTTTTTAAAGTTGGGTTGGGGTTTTTTTTGCTTTGTTTTCAAAGCTAGATGCTTAAAGTTATGGTTCTAACTCTTTGTTTAGTCACCAGAGTTTACCACTCTAAAATCTTCCCCTGAAACAATCCTCAGTACAAAAAAATATAGATTTTGTGATAAACATTTTCCAGAATTCTGAAAGTGCCCTTATAAATAGTGCTTATTGTCAAGATTTTAAGGAATTGAGAAATTTGATTAAAACACCTCACATTTCTGCTTATATGATATACAATAAATGAATACCAACTATTACAAAAAATTGAACAAAGGAAACTCAAAACAAAGTAAATTTTACAAATCATGCCAAATAAAATATTTCATCTCACCAGAAAGCAATATTTCTTTTATAATTTCTCTTTATGGGAAATTTCTAGAATCATATTTGTTATTTTCTATTCTATTCCTAAAGGGAAGGAGTTGTTTTTCGTCAGGATATTTATCCTAAAACTCCAATGGATTTTCTTGTAATTTATGAGTTTCATGTGACCTTAAAAGGAATGTGAGTACAAATCAGTTTATTTATCTGGGCTACTTACAATGATGTCTGTTTAGCAAAGTGTAATTCAGAGGGTCAATTTTATAAAGGTGGCCACAATTCAATACCACAATCCTTAAAAAACTAGAACAAACAGAAAGCATAAAGTAATAGAAAACATATAATTCAAAAATATTTTTCATGACCTATTTTAACTTGTTTCATGATTTTTTGTCTTTTTCTCTGGGATATTTTACTGCATAATTCAAACATGCAGATAATTTCAACCTCTTTTCCTTTATTATTAGCTATTAAATTTTATTTAAGCTTGATCATTTTTAAAGGGATGGGTGGGATAAAGTGAAGCTTCTAATTTTGCATCCTTCTCTAATCTCCGATTTGAGAGTTCTATAGTCTGGGGTTTTACATAGTAATATACGGGCAGCAGATAGAGAGCTGTGATACATACCCACACCTTTGCATATCAGCCTCGAGAGGGGCCTGTATCTTTTGCGGCGGTGGCTGACCAAAACGGTCCCTTTTGGACTTCAAATCAGCTAATCGCCCTGTGAAGGAACCGCCTATATTTTTTCAGTTGGGACGGGCTGGGGGTTTTATTTTTTGGGTGGGGCGACTGGTTGTTATTCCTAAACGGGAGTCCTCCTGGTCTTAAGTTTAAGGCTATTTTGAGACTTGGCCAAACGTTTGATTTTTGTAATTATTGTTGGGATTTCCTTCCCCCTCCCCCGCTAGACGAAAACTAAAATTGTGATTTAGATATTTGGTCCCAGCGGCCCTGCCTGCGCTCAGCAAATGGTTCCATGTCACTCGCTGCATCACAATATCGGAGCGGCGGCGCTCGGTGGCAGCTAATCCTCTGAGCCCGTTAATAAGCTTAGGAGCACGTTCATTGAAGACTGACGCGTTAGTCACAAACAGGGAGAAAATATCTACTGGGGGAAGCTGAATTGGTTTTAATCATCTGCTAATCACCAGTAATGAGACCTACTCTGGGGAAGAAAAGAAAAACAGATAGTCAGAGGGAGGTTTTGTTCTTCACAGCGGAGTAACAGGGAATGAGAGGGCAGCTGTTATTAGGAGAGAAAAGATGGAAAGAAAGAAGGGATTTGGCCAGACCAGATGAAACTTCTTCTGTGGCGCACTGTTTTGTTAGCTGAGTGTTTCTTTCATTCAGCCTCCAAAACTCCAGATCTGTCAGCCCCTCTGAAAGCCGCGGCCCACCTCTCAGAGCCGCTGGGGAG
>VZTJ01004583.1:433977-530209 GCA_013397795.1 Orthonyx spaldingii
CCCGGCCCCTTCCCCGACCCCGCGGCCCCTCCAGGGCCGGGCAGCGCCGGGACACGGCCGGCGGGGCCGGGAGCCGCAGGGCAGCCGCTGCCGGGCCCCAAGGGCTGAGGCGGCTGCAGGTGGCTCTGGGAGGGATGGGGACTAGGGGGGGATGCTCGTCCTTGAAGGTGCCTTCCTGCCCACGCCTCACCCTGCATCTCGGAAGGCTGGGCGTCAAGGTGGCTACTGGGAATAATCCAAAGAGAGGGACACATCTGCTGCTGCCTGTAGCGGAGCCTGACTGGCAAGTCGGCTCTCCTTCCCACCAGTGACACCTGAGCAGAGCCTCTGCTTCGAGAAGCAGGCGTCACGTTCTGCAGGTGAAAGTGGAGCAATAGGCAAAGCTGTGATGCTTAATGAGAAAAGCAGTGACGTGACAACGTTGTGTGCACTGTGCAGATCACCATGCTTGATACCAAGGTGCTGGCGTGAGGATCTTTGCAAGATACTGGATGTGGCAGGTCACTCAGTTCCTTAACAGTAGGCCCCGGGGTATCCCCTTCAGCTAGGTCATGTTCACTTCTTTTTAAATTTTAATTTGGTTTAATTTTTGGCTTATAACTGTGAATCTGGCTCAGAGAGAGGAAGAAAGCCCTTAGCTACATTTTTAAAAATCCAGTCTTGGATGAGCTCTTTAAGTGATTATAAAGTTGACTAAGTGTAAAAGCTTTGCAAAGGCAGTAATTTCAGACACACTTCTGGCTGCTAAGACATGTCTGTGTTTCATTTTCTGTATATTTTTAGGGAGCTTAAGTGGGGTGGGTAGCTCACTCATTGGAAAAAAAAAAGGGGGGTTTTAAATGTCATATTTCATTTGACTGTATGGAAAAGCTGAGTATCAGATGTCCTGTCAGGAAATAAGATACACTGATATACAATGTGCAAACATTTTATTTTGAAGAACTCCTTCACAATCTCACTTCATGGAAGTGAGTTGCCCAACTTAGTCACACAGCAAAGAGAAGTCTACATCCTGATTTAGGTTTAATTTCTTGGTTTAGAGCTCATGGCAACAGGATATCTGAAAGGGAGAGTATGCCTGAGTTTTCTTCTGTGGTTCCAATAATTCTTATCTTTGCCATCAGGAAATATGTCCCGCTACACCAGGAGTTGGAGAGAACATTAGCCCAGATAAATTTTTTAACCTCCTGTTTATAACTTATTAAGAGTGCAAGTGAGAATGACTATCTTACTGAGGATCATCACAACATCATATTTCTGATTTGGGAGAAAGGCTCTCTGGTGGTCTGGGGATAGGTGGTATCAATGACAAACAAAACACCATCAGGCAGTTTTCCTAGTTTTTTTGAACAGAAGAGCTTGAGAAGCTTTACATGTAGGAAAAGACTACCCTTTTCTAAACGCCTGTTGTTATGATATGACCTTATTCTAGTACCACCAAAAGTCCTTTGATTTATAGTGAGAAGACAGAACCAGTTATTTTGTAAAGGAAAAATAAAATGAGGAAAATTTAAACTCCATTTGCTGTGTTCTAAAAGAACTGACTCGTGTTGCCATTTACTCTGTTGAGTTACTCCTTATTGTGCAGCTCACCTTGAATGAAGAATAGATTAGTTCTTAAAAGTGGCTGTTTATTTTGGGGACCATCATCTTCACTGGCTTCACACAGATGGCCTGAAAGGTCTCACACAAAAAAAACCCAAAAAACCACTGTCATTTAAAACCAAGCCTCTTCACAGGTGTTCAAGGCAGAAAGAAACCTCTTGCCTACATGTTCAACAGCTCTAGGATTCTCAAGCCATAAAGTTATGTATTGTTACATATCCAGTGATCCCCAGCAGTAAGGCAATGTGCAGAAAGTGGTGTTTCAATACATTAGATTAAAATTTGAGACTGAAAATGAACTTTAAAAAATGTCTCTCTATTCAAAATAAAACAATCAGAGATGCCAGCCACAGTCTTAGTGACCTCATGTATACACTCCTTCCAATTTGAAGGCAACTTTTCCATGATAGTGAGCATGTCATCAAAGCCTTGAGGTAATGTTTAATTGCACTCTTTTTCTTTTCTTTTTCCACAAGTATATTCAGTATTGTACTGATGTTTCCTCATATAGTTCATCTGTCTCTGTATTTTATCTTTCTGTCTGTCAGGCTTATTAGCATATTTTGACAGATTAAAAGGCTAAGGTCAAACAAGCAAATCCCCAAAGAAATACTGCTAATTATTGTCATATGTTTTTTAAATACTTTTGCTTCTTCAAAGAATTTCATAAGGAACTAAATTCAACTTTGCAGTCTGCTTCTTTCATGAGCCCCTCCTCTCTTTAACATCACTTTTCCTAGCCACCCTCCAGTGCCCCTACCCTCACTCTCATTTCTTTAGGCAAGCAATTAGCTTCTTACAAAAATGCAAGTCTGTGTTTCAGGTAAGTTACATTTTGTGGAGGTTTACCTGGAGTACATACCAATGCACACACAGTGAGTAGCATTCAGTGGACCTGCAAACATGGGTTTGGATGTTTTGCGATGTCTGAAGAAGTAAAAGACCCTTTTTATTGCTGATGAAGCAACATAGATACCCTTCTTCTAGAATCCTGCTCAGGCACTAGTGGATGTTGTATATAACTGTGGTCAACAAAGGGGTTCTTCACACTACAGCATTTTCCCTCTCTTTGTATGGTGAGGAGGATTGGTTGGGATCTGGAGGCAGAGTCAGAAGTTCAGCAATGAGCTGCACACTAGTACTAGATGCAGAACAAACTTTTCTGTATGTTCAGCTTCATAGAAGACAAATCAGAGCAGGTGGATGGTCTGAGAGTGAGTGAAAAAAAAATTTAAAAAAACAAATACAGAAGTCCAACATATATTCAGTAGGGAAGAATGATTGCAACCACAGTCAGCTGAATACTTTCTGTATTAGTTGTTGGTCAAGGTAAATAATAAGGTAGGAGCTGGTCAGATAAAGGGTGATATTGGCTTCTTGTGAGAATGAGACAACAGGTGCTAAAATAAATAGAGGGAGAATGCTTTTGGAACAAGATAAGCAACAAAACAATCCTAATTAACTTAATGAGAAGACGTGTATTTATTTTATGCATCCACCTTTCTATTAATTTCCAGACACTTCTGTGCTTCAAGACAATATATTTGGTTTTTAAAGGATTAATTTTTTGATGGGTATGCAAAGGTAGCATTGCCAAACCTTGTTCATGGCAGGTAAATCATTACATGGCCTAAGACAGTGTTCATTAGCAGCATTGTCAATCAAGTGGGAGTCCTGCCAGAGAATTGCTGATGATACGACAGGGTCAGAGACAAAGATATTCAGTCTCTATTCATCCATCAGATTTTTTTTTTAAATCAATTTACAGCATGATAATTGAGTCAAGTTTATTGTGCTGCCCCTCAAACAATGTAGGATTTGGTGATTATAAATCTCTTGATACTGAGACCACAAAAAAAAAAAAAAAAAAGAGAGAAAGGAAAGGGGATGAAAAGGTAAGAAGGAAGAAGAGTTGGGGTAGGGTGGGGAGATAAAAACTAATTGCTAAGATAAATATTTTAAAAAGGGAAAGTTTCAAATGGAGAAGACCTCTCTTTAAGGTCAGAAAAGTAGTCGAGAGATGAAGCCCTCAGTTAAAGAAATTCTTCACTTAAGGTGAAGGGCTAAGTTGCAATTCAGGTATCTGTATCATCTGAAATTATACCACTGATAAAACCAATGTGTATCCATCCCAGGGGAACAATACTGCCTTAAAAAGTATTGTTTCTTTCTGCTGTGTTGGAGAGCCCTTTTGTAAAACATTTTCCCTTTCATGCATGCAACTGTGCATGTCTGCGTGCACATGTGTGCATGTAAAGTCTGTGTGCTGAATAGGTCTCTGTGTCACGAGATTCAAAAAGGAGGAAAAATTAATATGGAACAGGAAAGTGAAAAGTGTCTTTCTAAGGCAGAAACAGGAGTGCTTTCCACAGGGAGGGAAGCCCTCTTCTACCGAGCTGGGCATGGCTCCGATTTCCAGCACAAATGTTCAGTGCTGCATTTCCAGCTCAGGAAAAAGGTTTTGTAAGCCTCCCTCTCATGACCTGCACCCTCCTCACACTAATGCCAAAGACTTAAAATGAGTGCCATTTCTGTCATGCACAGGCTTTCTGTAAACTGCTGTTACTGGTAAACGTGCTTGCACATCTACTTTCCTCAGTTTGCTGTTTGGCTGATTTCAGACACATGATAAGTAGATCATTCCTAAATTTTCGTATAATTATGTTTAAATATAATTTTGAGCAATTAAAATGAATGGGAGAGGAATGTATATGAAATCTGTCTCAAAATAAACCTATAAAAGTGTCGCATTCCAGGGTGATTTCTTAAACTCCCTTTCATGCAGCAACCATGCTCATGAGCTCTCCTCTCAGACCCCCGACTCTTTTCTGGGACTCATCAGTCTGATGCTGAACATATTTAAATCCTCCCCATAAAAGGTTTAGTCTAAGTTGCTTCTCCAGTACTTGTTTGAACATTAAATATGCAAATAATCATCATTACACTTCCAACAATTACACATGTTTGCGAGCACCATGTCAAGTACTGGCAGCAGTGCAATCATTTGTAAAGACAAATATTCCATTCCAAGAGATGTCATGCTGCTTAGAAGATTTCTTTTTGTATTAGTAGCCACACTGCTGCTTCATAAAGTGTGCAAATGAACGTGACAGTGCTGCCAATAGCTGCCAGTTCCTTCCTCTCAGCAGAGCAGATGTCAATCAACCATCCCAAACAGACAAGGCCTCGGTACTGCCGCAGACATTAAACATGTAGGATGGAGAAGGGAGGGCACAAACAACACAGGCAGTGCAGGGGCTCGGCATACTCCTCGCTCTCCCTCTCCCTCCTCCTTCTCTCCCTCTCAGCCTCTCTCCCTCTCTCTTTCTCTCTGAGGAGGCCTGAGGCCGTTGGAATATTTTAATTTCTGATTTCTGACTATATTATCATGTGTTTGTAACAGACGAATTGTAATTTGTAGCTCTGAGGTGATATGAAAAGCTGCCTGCGACCGTAGGACAGATGCAGGCGTGTGTGGCAGACTTCTCTTCTCACTGCTCTTGCCTCCTTCTCTCTCTCTCCTGCTCTTTATGTAGTAATGGATAATTGTCAGCATTCACTTTTATCACATCCAAAGTAGCAGCTTAGAGAAGATGCAACTTTAGTCAGGACTAATCTTGCCTCCTCCTGAAGTGGGAAAATCCCAAGTATTTCAGGGTCCTATTGATAACCCTTGTGCTTTTTTTTTCCATAAAAGACGGATGACTCTGGCAAGCTTGGGAGACTGCAGATAATGGGATTGACTTGGTACTTAAATCTCAGTGAACCAAGACAGCATAAGTAATTAGTGAATTGGATCCATACTGGGGTGCTAATGATGGCTAATACTGCCCCACACCATTCTAAAACCCACAAGATACACATCCATCTAATTCAGATAAAACCGAGGGGACACTGTTTTGCGGGTATCATTTATTTCTTCCTTAGCACAGAATTTATACCCCTTTAAAAAAAATAAATCTAATTTTCGTGGAGTGACATCCAGAAGAACAAGTGACCATTCTGTCGGAAGAGTTCATTATGATCACAAATACCTCTGGTGTTTTTAATTAAGAAAGGCTAATTAAGAGAAACTATGCATTTATCTTCTTATCTAGTTGTCAAGGGAAAAGTCACAAACACTAACTATATACTGTTTGAATGAGAGAGGCAGTTCATATTTTTAATTTTTTTCTTTTTTGCGTTTTGTTTTCAAACAGACTGAATCCTCACAAAGGAGAAAGTTCATTTAAAGAAAGTATTTCTTTTTTTGAAATCGATGCTCCAATTTTTGTTAGGTGTAGTTCAACTTCACATCCTGATTTTCTTCCAGGTTAGTATAATTGGGTAGAAACTAGTATTCTGCCTCATTTTTCTTTTCTCACAGAGTGATAGCATTTTATCAGGATAATTTAGATAAATGCCTTTCCATAGGGTTTGCTTATCCTTCCAGGAGCTATGATCGACAAACAGCCACATAAGATGAATGGCATTGTGTTTTGGTCAAACGTATTCTCATCTAAAAGTAGAGAGGGTTTCAAGGTGAGGGGAACGTCTGTTTTCCTCAGATGTGATCGTCAGAGGGTGGTCCTTCCCCCTCTCTTCCCCCCTCCCTGTGCCCTCCAGTTTGTTAGAGTCGCCGCGAGTTAGGATGTTTCTGTGTTTGAGCGTGCGCACTGCACGTATCAGACACTAAAACCGGGGACAGCATGGTAGAAGATATTCTAACTTAGTCCAACAGCCATAGCATATAGTTTTAAAGAGAGAGCTGAAGATGAAAAGGTTGTTTGTGAAGGGAGATTGGCAAAGAAACTGGGAACTTAGGTACGCAGCTTTTGTACTGCCACCTAAATCCTGAAGCTGGAAAACTGTTGCCTCTTTCAGCTCCTTATTTCCAATTTGGCCTGTTGTTAAGGGACATTAAAACAGGTATGACTAGAGGCAGACTTGGACTGTAGCTTATAAAGGGTTAAAATGCAACATTACAGACTAAAAGCAAGAGTCGCCTGCCAGACACTATTTTTTTCTTTTCTTTCCTTTGCTTTCCTTTCCTTTTTTTTTTTTTTTGTTAGGATTAAGATGAAATCTTTCTTTTCCCCAGCTCTCAGAAGAGCCTTAATTCTGTGCTGGGTTGTTTTGGCAAGTACCTCTGTAGGTGTGTGTGTGTGTGACCACAGTAGGAAATGCTTTGTACGAACTTCATATTCAACATTTGAGGAGAAAAAGCTGTTTAATGCAGGGAGTCTTCGTAGTCCTTATAAATCTGTAACTGATTAGGAGGCATTCAGAGCTAATGTAGGATGAAAAGATGGGCAGATTGTCGGCTGAAAAGGCGGAAGCGGGGGTTGGTTGGGGTAAGGATCTGAACTGGATAACGAACCAAAGTTTTAGTTGGGATGGAGCTAAAGTGTTAGCCTGGAGGCAGGCAGGCTGCTCTTCATCAGCTGAAATACTCTCACCTCAGTGACTCTTTATACTTCTCAAAAAAACAAAGATTCCCCCTGAAAGCAGTGCTTTGCAAATTGAAGCTTTAACCTTATCCTTTCTGTCTGGCCCAGGGATCTTTCTCTCTTTCTTTCTGCACACAAGAAATTTTAGCTTCTGTAGATGTATGTATTTATAAAATGATAGATATTTTTATAATACTAATAAATTGCACAGTCCTTCAAGTAAAAAACTGACCTCTGCCACCTCCCCAACCAGATTTCCTTTTGCATTTCTGCTTAGCACTTATTTACCTGTCTTGCTCTATTTTTTAGGACTTGTTGTAATACTCAAAAATAAAACAATTAATAATCTTATTTACACCATGCAGGATCTGAAGTACTTTATCCCAAAGAAACCTGAAATTTTTTAGTCCACATAAATAGTGAGGATTCCCATTTTATTATTATTTATTTATTCATTTATTATTAACAATATTAATTGGGAAGCACTGCAGTGCAGAAGGGTAGGATAAGAGTATGACAAATATTGTTGTTAAGATGTGAGGATACACCTTCTGCAAAATTAGAATATCATTTGTTAAAAAAGCTCCCTTTTCTTACATTTCTTACTATAATTGTTCCCCTTCTGTGGTTTTAGCTTTTGGAAGAACTTCATTGTTTGTCTTCCTAACAGTCTGCATTTTCTCTTGAATATGATGAATACAGCTGCAGGACTCTGCATCACCAGTTCTGAGAGTTTGTCAGATGGTGAGAGTCTAAAGAGTTTTCTAGCAGAAAAAGAAGTGCCTCCCTTCTTTTGACCTAATTTGCGCAAATATTTAGTAGTTACTCCCATTTCTGCTGTCCTCCCTAGAAATAGCCCTAGAGATTGCAGGCACTGATAGAAATAATAAAAACATTGGACAATGTAATCTAAAATACTGCAATTCTCAATTTTTACTTCTGAAGTATCATTCCCTATTTTTTTCTCACTAATCAAGAAGACTTTGGCAGAAATCAGAAAGAAAAAAAAGTTAGAACTGATATATGATTTACCCAGATACACCTAAGACTTTCACACACTATTAGCTGAATTACCTTTAGTAAATGGTATTAAATCTCAGACACTTGGCTAGAAGCAGGTCCATATCCAAGGTTATGGAAAAGGAGGGGTCATTTTTATGAAGATACTGACCTTTTCCAAACTAATATCTGCCACACATTTCTTTTTCTAATGTTTCCAAAGGAGGTGAGTTCATTTCCTCATCCTTTCTAACAGGATTTTGAAAGTTACAGTAAAAAAACCAAAAAGAAAAAATGTACAGCACCCTTACATGAATCTGAAGGCAGGATAGACTACATTAGTGAACTTCTTTTTGATGCTGAGGGGTGGAAGTCAAGATTGCACTTGTTTTTCCTACCCATCAGAAAAAATAACATGAGCTGAAAATACTTGAACATTTTCAAATAACGGGAGAAATATGTAAGAACGAACTCTGAATCATTCTTCCCTGCTGTAAAATGCCCAGATTCTTGTTTTCTGATGTGGGAGAGTTTGCAGTGCACATAGGTAAGTAGTAGAAGTAAAAAAGGTTTATGTAGAAAGAAAGTGGAAGCAATACACATAAACAACCTTTTCATTAGACTTCTTATTTTTGTTTTCCGTGATTAACCATATATGGCAGAAAGACAGAAACAAGCAAGTCTTATTTTAAAGGAAGCAGCTCAGAATCTCATACTTTGCTTTTTACGTCTTATACCGGATATCAGGATGCTGCTGAAAAAGTGCCAGAATTAAAAGTAATTTCCTCAACTTGAGCAAACAGTCCTGAAATCTGCCAGATGCTGGCATATATCCACTGGTTTTAAAGTTTGACAGCAGGCTAAAAAAATTTAGGGGTAGTTTTTGTTTGTTTGTTCCTGACCACTGATAGCATGAGCTAGCAGCTGGTAGAAGAATAAAGGAAAATGTGTGTGTATTGGCAGCAGACAATTTATAACATGAAGCAATTATTCTCTCAGTCTTAAACATCAGAACTTGTGTCTTAAAAAATAATAATTTGCTTGGACAATTTTACAACTGAGCATTTAGTTTTTTCCCATTTTTCCTCCTTCAAAGATGTGTTGGAATTTGTAACCAACAAGATACATAATTTATCAATCTGGTACTTTTTTTTTTTTTTAAGAGGCGTTTTTCAGTCTTGTTCCTTTTAAAGCTCATTGCAATCCTAGCTTGGTAAACCTACATCTCCACCTAGTGGTTTCACAGAAAGATGAAGCAATCGTTTTTCAAACTGTGTGAGCATCCAGATAGTTTGCAGTTCAACACCAGTGTGAAGAAATTGCATTATTTTTGAAGGAAATATTTTAAAAGTAGTGATTAAATATACAGAGATAGATAGATAGATGATTGATTGATTGATTGATTGATTGATTGATAGATAGCTATAGATAGATAATTGAATGTTGATATTTCTTTGTCATGTGCAACTATGTAATGGCTCTTTTATTTCTCTGTGTTAATAAATAATTTCAACTACCAAGAGAAAAACGAAATTTTAAGACAGATTCGGTTCATCCTGTATTTTCTCTAACTCCATCCTAAACAATGCTCAGGCAGTGCTGGAAGATTCCCATCTTTCCTGCACCCACATCTCTAATGCAGAGTGTGACCAAAGGTACAAAATAAGCACAAAACAACCATCAAGACTTTGCAAATGCCCTGAGACCTCTCCTTTGCACAGTGATGTTTTTTATAACTCTCTGGTTTAGGATACTTTATATCTGCCTTGAGGAACTTTCAGGAAATCCATGCAGGGAAGAGGCATGCACAAGGTAGGTGACTTAGGTGTCAGACCAAGACAAATTTTTAAAGCTGTTCTGCCCTTTCCCCAAAAGATTAATATTGTATTTTCTTGACTCTCCAAAAGATTCTTTCTCCAATTTTTCTAAAAAAAAAATAAAATGATGAAGGTTATATTTGAAAGACATTTGCAATAGAGGAGGTAAAAGCTCCAGTCCCGATACAGTTGCTTACTGTCCCATACAATCACCTTAAACCTACCCTGCAAGAGATACCTCAGCATATTAAGAAGACCCCTTCAGGTACACAAAGAAGCTAATATCTTTTAGTGCAGCAAACTGATTCCTTTTAAAAATTGAAATATAGACAGAAATTAAATTAGTCTCCTGATCCTGTCCAAAATATTTTTCTCAGCCACAGTTCTCATTCCTCTTTCATGTCTCCGCAGTGCCAGCCACTTCATGCAGCAGTGAAAGTCTAAGTAGATTTTTGGGGGTTAGAATCCTATTCTTTTAACAAAATCATCAGTTCCATAGGACTATTCAGAGTGCACAAAATTAAGAATGTGCCTAAACCTGTGCAATATTGGATGCTTCACATGGGCAGTGGATGTACTGTTAATTAAATGCTACTTGTAATAAAATATATTAAAGTGATTGAAGCTGCTGTAGCTGCAGTGGGCCTAGAAAGTACAATAATCCTTCACTGTAATGTAGAATCCTCATGTCAGAAACATGTACAGTGCTCAGAAAAAGTATAATTAATGCACATTAACATATATACTCAGAGACAGAATATATGAAGAGGGTGCTTTGGGACATGATTAAATTTTTTGTGACTTCAAATTAGGGAAATTTTGAAAACTTCCAGTTCAGCAATTTATAATGATTAAATGGTATCATAACATTTCTCTAAAACCAAACAAATGTGAAGTAATGAGAAAATATGGTTTTATTTAATTAATGAGCTATTTCAACCTTAAATATTGTTTTCCTCAAATACAATAAATATTGATTTTCTTAGCTAATTGAGAATGGATGGCCACCCACAAATAATTAGACTAAATATTTAGTCTTCTATAGTTAAATGAAAAATTAGATGCTTATTTCAGAGCTGTGTAGCATGTGAAGACATTAGATAGTCCAAGGTCAGTATTGGATTAAAACTGAGATCTTCTGCAGAATAGGAAGGAGAAATTGTTTTGGAGAAGGAGGGACATTTGGGGTGACTCAAGCTGAGAACTGTTTCTATCTGAGATGGTCACTGAAATTCAGAGGTGAAAATTGGAGGTGAAAATGAAAGCTCATTTTCCTGTAGAGAAAGTTCACCCTTCCCTAGAATAGTGAGACCTGCAGGGCACTGTCAGTCAGCGCAGTGAATTTACCAGCCAGAGACCCGGGCTGGGCTTGCCCTGAGCTCTGGTGGCTTGCTGGGCTCCTTCTGAGCAGTTAGAAACAGTGTCCTTTTATGCATGCTGTGTCTGACACATACATGTCACAGATGGATTCCAAGTACTCTTGACAGCACCCGGTTAGAAGCCATTTGGGCAGACAACACAAGTGCAGCAAAACTCTACATTAGCTTTTAGGCAGAAAATTTGAGGTGGTTGAATAACAAGAATGAGGGATGGCAAAATCGCCACACCTCATTTCCTTTTTACTTTAGCTGACTTCTGACCACTTTATATTTCAGAATTAGATAAAAAAGTAGGCTACATAACTTATCAGAGCCCAAAAAATCCTGACAATATTTTTGATTCTTTTTTCTGGTGTATATGAAGCCTAAAGAGTGGAAATTCAGTCTCTTTAGGAAGAAGAAAAGGTCAGAGTCCATCTGGGCTGGCCCAGTTCTGCTTGCCAGTTCTTGGTTGTGCACTGTCCATTTGTTTAAATCCATGCCAACAATCTGAGTATTTTAAGTAATGTAAGTAGTCAATTAAAAAGCTCAATATGATTGAGCACTCTTCATTGGCTGTCTCAGCAATAAAAGGTTTAATGATATATATAAGAGGATGAAATATCTAGTGTTGCTACTCAAAAGATATTTTTTCTTTTTCTCACTGTAAAATTCATAGTCTTACAATATGGGTAGCTATAACAGAAATCTAGGAAGTTAGTTTCTCAGGTAAAAAAAACAAAACAATTTGTCACATTTGACAAAGATAGTGTGATTCTTTAGGAAAACTGGAGACCCCACAACTATTCCAGAAAAATAAATATTCAAAATAGCAAATTTGCCTAAGTCCAGAGAGCTGCAAATATTTGAACCACTGTAGATTTCTCATCAGTTAATGAGACTTCTCATCAACTGCATCTTCAAGAGAATTATGTGAAATTCAGTGATCCTGATGGGTCCCTTCCAACACGTTATATTCTAGGAAACAAAAACGGATCTAAGCACCAAATGGCATTCCTCATATTACATTGTCTAGGACCTAAAAAAAGGAGTGAGATTGCTTCAGCAAAGTTTTTGTTTTCCAGGCCAATGAACAAAACTCTACATGATTTGCTATACCTTTACAGGTCAAGGAAGCACACAATATCCCACAGCTGTTGCATAACATAGCTGGAAAACTTCTGGAGATCTCATTGTGTGTTCTCTCTTGTGTGCTACAACTGGTTTTCTCCACATTCAGAGTTTAATTTTCTGGGTTTGAAATAAGCATACACTCTAGATGAGTCATTATTTCTAAAATTTTTTGTCTCATAAGTAGAAAGACCATCACACAAAGTAAGTCACTTACAGGCATGCATTTTATCGAGTTTTAGTAGAATAAGCTGAGATATAAACTCATTATAACTAATGTATAAACTCTAGTATAAATTTATTAGCTTTAAACACGTTTTGCACTTCTTTTCATAATCACACTGATTAAATTTTTATCATGTTATTTCTCCCTTTTTTTGGAGGGTGGCATGGGAGATGATGTGGGATGAAGCATTTTCGAATATAAGCCAAGATTTCTCACATCCATGTCAATCTTAATGTAGTTTTACCTGGTTTTGGAAGTCCATACATACTATGAAGCATTTTCATCAAAAACAAAATATCTAGACTTCCTTCAGTCACAAGGGAAATGACCTGCAGAATATCCAAGCACTTACATGAGCAGTACAACACTATAGAATGCCATGTCCAAGCTACTGGTAAGAAAAGGCAGCCTCAGCCTGATCCTCCTGCATCTGGGTTTTTTTTCAATCATTCTCAAACTCTGCCAAAAGATCAAGATATACTTCAGTTTTGTTCTCTAAACAAAACCAGAAAACAACACCAACAACAAAAAAAAAAACCCCCCCAAAAAAAAAAAAAACAACTAAAAAAACCACCAGACAACACAAACCCCACACATATCACTTTCATCTGTTTGTGAATATTTCATTGGTCTGTATTCTAGGTATATCTAATATTACTGCACTAAGACTTCTGCACGTAGTGAGCAGTACGAACTGGAAAAAAAAGTGCATGAGGGAGAAAGGCATGTTTGTAATCTTAGTTGAAGTCCAGAACGGCATTTATCTGGTGATTTCAGTAGAGAGGGTATTTCATTGTAACTGATAAAAAAACCTTCTGACTAATTTAATTGGTACACAGATTTGGAATAATGTAAAATATTTTCCTTATTTCTAGTAAAGCTGTATGTATTTATAAGCTATATGCATATATACATTTGTCTATATAGCTCAGTAACTTAGAAAAGGAGAGAACACAAACAAAATCACCTAGAGAACCATTAAATGATATTAACAGATACAAGTCATTGATGTGTCTCCCTTGTGTAGAATAAAAGTTGTAGTGGAGAAAAAGGAGAAGAGGATGCTACGAATACGTAAAGTACTCTCCACAGAGACCACAGAGTAATGTACAAAGGAAAAAAAAAGTTTGTAACATTTATGAGCTAAGCATAACCCAGAAAAAAAATAATGCATAAATTCATATATTCAACCAATGTAAAGGTTTCGCTTCAAACCTGCTAATAGTAACTGCAGGTTTAGTAAAAATAAATCAGAGTCAGAGCTGAAGTCATGCAACATAGTCCAGCCCACATCTTTGAATGGACTGCCAGATTTACTTCAGATTTAAAGGTATTCCTCAGATTTCAGTCCACCATTTGGCAAGGAGTTGATGAAACAAACTTGGAGATTCTCTTCCCTTTTGGCCTTGGTGATTTTCTGTGCCATTAATAGATAAACTTGCAATGGCTTTGTGTTATGAAAGAGTTTCTGTGTTGCTCTATTGTCTGGTGTAGTTCAGTGTTTGTAAGGCTCTAGGGCAGCATCTACTGCAGTTAATTTTATATGACTTCTCATGAGATTTTTAAACTTCAGCAGTGTGTAAAGTTCACAGGCTGAGTTATCTTCCTCAGCTGTTGCAAGATCTCACAAAACCACATGGACAACAAGGCTGGTTCCCTCCAGATCTGACAGCTGGTGGTCCTCAGATGGATCAGCCCTGAAACCTTGGAAAAGCCAAGCTGGAAAGCTTAGCTGGAAAGACTTAAGTGTCTTCAATAATACACTAGTAGGGTTTTTGAAAGCCTTGAACTCCACATGATTTTGTGCCAAGGATTTTCTCTGAGTTTACAACAGTTTGAAGTGTATGGTTTCCAGCAGTCACAACCTCCACAGACTGTGTCAGCCAGGCTTCTGGGAGGCTTCTCATGTGGCTGTACAGCATGTGTGGCTTGTGGGACACCTGTCCCCAGACATGGTACAGAAAGGCTGAGCCCCTCACCACTTTTCAACTGGAGAAGGCTCTCTTCTGTTCACTAGCCAGCCTTGCTGACCATGAGACCTGATATCTTTTCTTAAATGAAATTTGCTGGGTTTCCCTTTAGAAAAGGCAAAAATATGTCTTTTTCCTTCTCCAGTTTCAGTGTTTTGAAGTAACGTTTCTATTGTGACAATGCTGTAGGTTTTGATGACACACCATTATTGTCTAAGAAAGCAGTAAGATTGTTGGAAGTATCTGTTAATGTTCTCATACAAGTGACCCATATTTTTATGCAAATATACAATTGCTCTACAGCTACAAAATGTAACAATAGGTTGTAATTTATAGCAACAAAAACATTCAAAACACCCAGTAATGTTCTTGCTTGCTAATTGGTCATTTGCTACAACTTCTTTCCTTACAGAGATAAGCTCTTAGCACCATTAAAAGTTAGAGATCTGAAAGAGATCCCATTCAGATGGAGCCCAGATGGCTAAGGGGTACACAACACCTACCAATACTACCATTTATCTGTGGAGGCCATCCTTGAAATACAGGTCAAATCATGAATGTAACATGCTGGAAGTTCTTTAGCTGTCAAACTAAACTGTAGTAGGTTGTTACATGGAACATAAAATTCATTTCAAAAATCATGACATATTTTAGAAAAGGCTGCTCCTGCAGAAGAAGGTGAAGTGTTGAAGGAAACCAGGAGTTTATTCATACAAGCTCTTCCTGGAAAGTTTAACCTATAAATACCTCTGGACTGAAGGTATCTGATTAACTAGCTCAGTGGACTTAGGTTATACTTATTCCTTCCACTGCAATGGTCTGAACAAAGACAAGCTTGGGAGGGTCATTACTGCCTTACTCCCAGTGCTTCTTTAACAGCTCCTGATGTCTGGTGGACACTAGCAGAGCAGGTAAATCTGATTTGAGGTCCTCTTGCTCTATCCAGTTATAATAATTCACTAAAAAACTTCCTCTCTAGGCATAAAGCTCTTGATAAAGATTTGCTCTACACATACACAGCCATTTATTTTTTTTTTATTTTTCATTTATATACAGTGTACCAAATTTGGCCATGACTGATTTGCTTCTTCTCTACAAGATGACAGAAGAAATTTTTGCATGTTGACTTTCACCATGCTTGAAATGCCAGGGGAGCACTGCACGATCTGATAAAGTCCTCTTCAAGAAAGTTGGGGATTTTCCATTTTTTTAAAAATTCAACTCATCTCAAGTCATGATTTCTTTTCAGAAGATATGCTCCAGCCTTAATTGGGGTGCTCTGTCTAGGGTAAATGGGTGAAATTTAAGGTCCAGCAATACATAAGCAGTTTGTCTCACTAATCTCACAATCTCTTCAATTCTATGCATTTAAAATGAAGAATCTTGCAGTGTGCAGCCTGCAGTATGTTAAGCATTCTTGGAATATGGGCAAAGCATTTACCCCCAGTAAGTAACTCTACATCACTTGCACAGTGAATTCTTTCCCACTCTGCATAAAATACAACATAACTGAGTAGAAGTGCAGATTGACAGAGCACAAGCATATGGATGGTCTCTCCAATGCTGCTTCAATGCCTCTGTGCAATGGCGATGATGTCCCTTCAGACCACAGCCCATGTCACTGAGATCTGTGCTCTGCGAGTCTTAACACCTCACTCTCTGCAGTCCAAAAATATAGCCTGGTGATGTCAGAGTGACTCTTCAGTTCCTCTTATGAAAGAGTCTTTGAAGTGAGTAGAAACAAGACAGATCCTTAGAATCACGGTTTGAGGAAAAGCTTTGCCATTAGAACTATTAGCAATGACTCTGCTTTGCCAAAGAGTTTGAAAACACAAAGATAAAAAGGCTAAAAAATATGAAAGGAAGTGTGAGGCAGCAAAAGCATGTGGTAAGAGAAGGTAGGATGATGACTATTTTGCAAACAGTTAATACCTCATTTGGCTTTCTACAAAGGTCTACATTACACAAGGAAAATTATCAGACATTTAATTCTTTACCTTTACATCTCCATGTTGTACATAGGTATGGTGAACATCCCTCGTTTTGGTGGGAAACACATGGGAGCTGCATTGTGTCTGTCACAATATATCAAGTCAAACATATGAGCTGAAGAAGTGCCTTGATTTTGCTCAATTAGTACTGTTTGCTTTGTGGACCTCCATTAGCAAGTATAAATTTGTACAGTGGTCACCATTTAAAAATCAATATTTACCAAGGGTTATCACATCATCAAGCCTAGGACACTAAGTAGTTCCGTAAACTTTGAGCAGAAAATAATACTGCGATCTGGTAAATATTTAACACACGTATCGTTTTATGGTAACCACTACTTTTGATACAGGTGTTCATTACTTCTTCCTAGCTAAACCTTCCATTAAATTACATTGCACTGAACTTAGGCTTCACTTCAGCCAGATTTCAGTTAAAGGAACTAGGGGGAGAAAAAATAATGAAACTGACTTTATAATGAATATAATGAAAATAACTGTAATGAATAGTGACTTCAATTTTTGTTACTCTCTTATGCCAAAACATAAGATTCAGCACACATTCTCTGTGGAAATACTGAATTTATGACTAAAATATATCTAGGTAAAAATAACTCAAAGTTTCTTTTTTCTCTGGGTGTAATACAGTATTTTATGTTGACAAGGAAGGCTCCCCAGTAGCTAGCTACACTGTCCAGTTTCTTTCAATATAACCACCCTTCCTTTGATGTGTAACAGATGTTTAAGACACAAGAAATTAGAGAGACTGTGATTACTGAGAAACAAGTTAATTTCAATTCATTACTTGATGTTCTCATTCACTTGTTCTGAAAATGACAGTAGTTAGTAGGGTTGTTGGTTTTTTTAATTGACATATTTTATGTTTAACAATCAACTTAAACTTAACCTATGCACACCTCTAATTTTGAAACACATCATTTGCGAGCTAATATGTCACTTTTTCATTGTAAATTGGAATTATTTCCAAAATGGCTTCACTTTAATTATATGTACATGTACAACTTAGCAGGCTTGTTTTCTTGTAGGCAGTGGGAAGAGGTAAGGAGAAAGCATGAAGCAACAGCTTTGTTTTTCCCCCCTTTCACAGAACAAAATTCATTCCCTCCCAGTTTTCTAAAAAACAGGTATTTGAAATGAGCAAGAGGAAAGACTTGGCAGGGGAGAGATTATGTTTGGGTTTTTCTACTGGAAAGGAATAGGCATGATTAAGAAACTCTCTTAGCTCATTAGCTTTCAAATATTGAATGTGTTTGGTTGATAAAGGCAATAATATTCACACAAGTACTACAAGGCATTTGACTTGATACCTCACGAAATTTTGATTGAGAAAGTAAAACAGCAATAAACTCAATATGGTGTACCTTGAATAGCTCAAAAATATATGAGTTTTTCTTGAAATTGCAAACAGGGGATTCTCACAGAAATTATGTTTTCCTAGTCAGGTCCTCAGGGATCAGTTTTTAATGCCGTGCTGTGAAATGTTTGTATTGGTTCAGAGGAAAAGACTTAGAATAGGTGTTTGAAAAAACGTTCTGAAATATAGTACAGTCAACTGTCACAAAAAGGATACCTAGAAAAGCTGAGGGTTTCTCAATGAAGATTTAAAAGAATTGATTAATATGTTGGGTCTATGTAAGTTCACTTTCATCTGATCTCTAGTAGGGATATGGTCTAGATGACCCTTTGAGACTCATCCAGAACTGCGTGATTTGAAGCCAAAGTGATCACTTACAAATTTTGAGAGTGGTTAGCATACTGTAGCAGTGATAAACAAAAAGAGGGTAGACCAATGAGACACTGCCAGCTGAATCAGTGTCCTGATAACTCAGGTATGAGCAACACAGTGTTGGAGCATAGCCCAGCAAGAGGACAGTGGGGAGAGAAGGGGGCAAGAAGGAGCATAAATCTCACCCTGCTATAGCTGTACATTAACACTGTACATCACAGAACCTCTGTCACCAGTTCTGGTATTCCCAGGCCAGAGAGAGGCCATCAGAAGGGAGTAGTACTTTACAATTTGCCCTTGAAATAACTGACCCCAACAAATTATGCCTGTATAGTTCATAAGTCAGGCAATATTTTCAGGGAGAAGTATTACTTTTTATATCTAACTCATATCATTTGTAAAAAACAGATGAACTGTTTGGTACAAAAGCACTAAGTCTCTTTTTTTCTCAACTGTACCAATCCGTCTTATAAAAAATACTACTGGGCCTTATGAAATCTCCTTTTTTTACACCCTCTGGCTATCATAACTATAACAACCCTACAGTAGCCATAAATTGAAGCAACAAGTTACTCTTTCTATCAGTGACAGTAATTAAGTCCCAAACAAGGTGTTAACACATGTAATAGATTTCACATTAGAAAAAAATATTAAAACAAGTCTAGAAATTTTTAATAAATTATGTAGCTCCAAGAGAAGCTGAGATTTGAAGCTAAATCAAGGAGTTTAAAAGGCTTTGGGTCCTTGTTAAATGGGAGGTAAAAAAAATGGTTGAATACAGTTGCTTTCTTTAGTTTCATAATCTGTGAATATAGAGCTCTGTAATTTAATACCAAGAGATGAATTTAATAAAAAAAAAAAGTAGAATAGCTCTAAACACACTCTTATTTCTAGTTTATTATTCTAAATTTGAGGCTGCTATATCTCTCAATTGTTATTCTGTGTTCACGTTGTAAAAAGAAACAGACTAAGGCTCCACAGGATGAGAGTCAGGCCAGTACAATGTAGACAGGCTTTTAAGCAATCTCCTCAAGCACCACAAATCTATGTCCAAACCTCATAGTTTATCATGTGTTAAGCCTATCCAGATGGTAGGTAATATTCTGGTATTAGCAATCCACATCCCTTTCCACTTCCTTCTCTATAGAAAATTGCCAGCAAGACTCCCTGGTGGTCTTTTAAAAGTAAAGGAGTTCACATGTATATGAATGTACACTACGTATATTACAGTATCTTGCTCTGAAGTAAAAAACAACCTCTTGGTAATTTATAATTTGAAATATGTAGAAGGACACAGCTTCAAATGGTATGAAATTGTGCTATTTTCAGGTACTTTCCCTAACTGCCTGTGACAGTCCCAAGCTCCTGAGGACAGGATTTCAAAAAAGACAAGAAGAATCCAAACTGCAAGTGCTTCATCTACCTTCCTGTGAATTTTGTGTGAATAAATGCAGGACTTTTCTCTCCATGTAGCATCACAGGCGCTGCTACAGCTCCAGCCCATAGTGCTATCAGCTGCACACCCAAAATAAACTTATCAAATTTATGGACTGAGAAACCTGGAGGTGTTTAGTACACACACTAGGCATTTTAGTATACATACATACATACATACATACATCTTACATACATGTTAGTAGCCATATCAGAATTAAGCATAGAATTACAGAACAGACTAAACTGGGAAGGAGATGTGTTCACAGTTTACTGTCCAGTGGTTATAACAAAATGTGTAGCTAGAGAAATCCTAGCCTTGCAGGAACTAGGAAAACTGTGGGTTTACACCTTTAAAAATTACTTGCAGATCATTAAGGCTGCCTTTCAATTTTTCCAGAGCTTGTCCCACTGTCAATAGCTCCCAGCAGAAAGCACCCCAACTCTCTGCTTCCCTGTTGCATAGTTCCCCTACAAACACCTTCCCCTTCCCTATCCTTCCCCTATGAACACCTGACTGCCTCTGCAGGCAAGGCCTGTGACCACAGTCTCTATCCCAGGAGTGGAAGACCAAGATGTGAGGCAATAGACATTCAGGATGCACTGCACAGCTCTGCAGTTTAGATGGGGTGGAAATGACAGGGTCTCAGAGATGGAGCTAGCAGAGCAATGTGAAACTGAGGTTTCATTAACACAGAAGTCTCCGGTCTTTTTCTTCATCCTTCTTTGGCACTCTGTGGATGTGCATCACTTGACAGCAAGAAAAAACCTGAAGCCAACCTCCTTTTTTAACCTTGGACACATTACCAAAATCTTGCCAAACTATTTCCTTATGAAAACATTTTTATTTTTTCTTTTCTGTGTTAATCACCTAATTTCACCTAGCAGTTTTCTCCCCTGCTTTGTCACACTGAGTAAACCATCTGGGACTGTAAAGTCCTCCAGATGCCCTGCTCCACCACATGTCACCTAGAACCTCAAAAACCTCTAGATTGTTTCAAGTTACCTCTTTCTCAGATATATCTCCTCCTCTACAGCACTAGCAGGCAACCCTTGCAGGCATCAGCCTGAACATTCAGTAGGATGGGACATCCAAGATGGTCTGAGCAGTAGCTTCAGGCAGCTCACTTAGATGTCTAACTTGAGAAGGGTAGGATAATTCAGTATCTGAGTTAAGTGCATTCCCATCCTTTTTATTCAGCTAGAGACAGAAGTAGGTCCCCCAAGCTCAGTTCCTTGCGGATCCTATTTCTCTTCAGTGAAATATGGAAACTGAAGGAAATTTGCAGTTATGAATGTGTGTATTAAGTCCCCACAGCTAAACAATATGAATATCCTGCCTACCTTCCACAGTTCGTACATCCCAAACAAGCTCAGACACCCTGGTGGATATAACAAGGAATTTTCTTGCATTGCTACTGCCTTCACTGCTGCCTTTTTCCCTCTGAGGAGCTGAAAACATGCCTCAGCATTCGGAGATGATTACAAGGTGCAATGTGTTGTTAGCTTGCAAAAGAGAGGTGCATATTTTTGCAACACGTCTCTTTTTATACACATGCTTATCCTCTGGGGAAAATTTTCATTGCGTCTGCTACCAGCACTGTCGTGGTGTCTCTGTTACCCCTGCAAGGTGCAGAAAGTACAGAAAGGATGTGAGTGGTCAGCTGCTTAAGCGGCACAGAAAGTTTTTCAACTGCCTGCTACTAAGACTTGTCACTGAGCAGCCCTCACAGGGTTAACCCATAAATGGGCTTCTGCCACGTCTTGACACAACTCGGAAGTTTGCCAAAGAGCATTAATTAAATTTCATGCTTTCTATCAGACTTATTAAATGTGCTCATCTCTACCAGCTTTCATACTGGCATGGGCTATTACTATTGTTATTATTATTACTTTACAATTAGTGTGTTGTTCCCTAACCACCATTAAATATGGCTGGAGAGTGTTTCTGAGTTAATACTTTAAGACCAGACTAAACTATAGAAAGCACTGAGAATTATGGAAGAGACCTTGATTTCAGCAGTCAAAGTACTTTTGCTTTGTTAAATTTTAAAGGAAATGCTTCTTCCCAGCTGTGCCTTAAATTTTTCTACACTTGAGGCATGTCTTGATCTAAGATATGTCTGCATTTTGGAAAGGTGAGGTATATTTTTGCTGGGGAAGAAAAGGGAATGATTGCTACAAGAAAATGTGTGGTAAAGTATTCAGAAATTTATAGAGGAAAATAAACTGTTGGAAAATATGCGAATTTACTCAATTCTTGCCTTATATTATTTTTTTCTGTTATTATTTTAAAATTATGTCTTTAATTCAGTGCAGCTATGTGAACTTGTTGGGATTCTGGATTACTGCCATGGATTACTTAGCCTGATGATGGATCTCAGATATTGAGACTGTAAATAGGAGTGTACACTTGTTCGGCCCTTTGCACTGCAACCTGTGAGAGTACCCTCATGGTGGATCATAGAAATTGCTGAGAGAGATCACATCACTGTGCTGAGCTCAAGTCAACATCATTCAAATCCCAACTCTTCATCACATGAAAGTGTATTGGAACAAATATGAAGTGTATTGAAACAAAATGTCTGATATTTATAGACTTTAGTAAAATGGAGTCTTCATTAAAGACTGCCTGCTTTCGGACTTTTACCCTGTGCTGCTTTCAAGCTCAGTGTGGAGAACTGTCCTACTTTTCTTCCATTGGATTGTGCAAAAATCAACTTGCATTTTGCCTTGGGAAAGAGGCTCAATTTGTATTTGCTTAGCCCTAAGACTTGTGCAGAGAAAGCAAGTTTGTCATGTATCTGTCATGACATTATCTAGATAATTCCTTTTGATAAGCAGTATCATTTTTCTGGAGCAGTATTGAAGAAGACTTTACCCTGAAGTGAATTGAGAGCAGCTGACATGTTTGGATAAATACTGAAGTTCTGCCTGGTAGCAGGTAAATGACTTCCATATGAGAGACAGTCTATATGTTCTTTGATTTTAAATAATATATTGGGTTACTCAAGAAATATTCGTCAGGCCTGATATTTTAAAGTAGTCTCTTTTCCAAATTTGGCCATTAATACAATCAGAAAAAAAACCTATTCCTGTTAAAACACAGCATTATACAAAGGGAGCCTGGAAATAAACTTGTTTCTTTCATGGCAGTTTACACCACTGCTTCTGAGCTGTGTGGTTGGATTGATGTTTGAACCCCAGCATGGCAAACACAAGAGCTTTGGTGGACTGCAAAAGCTGAACAGAGAAGCAATGCTCCAGCAGAAAAAAACTCAAGCTGTGTTTGCAACCCACATCTCCTTTCCTAATGAAATATTCTGCCATTGTGAAACAAAAATGCTACAAAATACAGGTCATCTAACCCCAGGATTTCTCTGTACCAGTATTAAAATTGCTGCTGCCTGCTTAAGCACTGGTAGGAGATTAACTTCCAAAAATACCAGGAGGAACCAAACAGTAGAAAGCACTTTTTGTTAAACTTGTTCACACACCTCAAAATGCCCCAAGAAAGATAAGTGAGTCTTTCTACTCTCCCTTCTGCTCTTGAATGATTGCTCCCTACCGCAGCTTTTGCCCACTTACAACCCCACACATGCGCAGAATGGGTGGTGCATGAGGGTGGAGGAGGGCACTCTTGATACCCTCAGTGAGTCAAGGTCTGGTAACACACCAAGGTGAGGGAGCAACGATAGCTCACACACCCTTGTCCATCACCTCTGACTCATACATAAAGGCCACAGCTATAGTCAAAGGAGAGTGAGCAACTGAGGCAGTAGTCTTCCCAGCTCCCACAGTTTTATTCCTCATCTTGTATTTTTCTTAAACTGCAACCCCTGGAGGCAAACTACACAACCTGAAGATTTCATATGTCATTAAAACTACATGCATACAGATTCACATATACGCACTTTCTCAGGTGTTATGCTAGTGGAGCAAAGCTTGAGAATACAGTAAAAAGAAAAAAACAACAACTCTGTGGACAAAGGAAAAGCAAACAGTACTTTTAAATTATTTAAACATTGTGAGCCAGCCTCATAATTTCTCAGCATTTGAAGTTGGCAATAATTTATATTGCTAGGTACATGCCTTAACACAGGTGGGACTTGTCTGCTTGAGAATCTGAAGGCAATATCTTTTATGGTCACAAAGCAGCCAGCCAAGTTTATTTTATTTCTGCTGCCATTTCCTTACAGCTCTCCGATTCTTTTTTCCCTTGTCCTTTTCTCTCCTCAGTGCTCCCCCCATTCATCTACCCTGTGGCGGTCGCCCTACCCTCCATCTTACAGAGAAGAAAAAGGCTTGTGAATTTGTTATATTTGGTGTTAGAGCATGGGCAAACTCTGGAGGGATCAGGCAAGCTTGTTTTCATCTTTTATAAGCAGCATCTCCCTCCCCCTCTACACTGCAGCCTGTGGTGACACTGACCTCTGGTGATCACATAAGTAACACTCACACTGAAGTGACACAGCTGCAATTTTGAACTACAGCAGGATTTTTCACCAGTACAGTGTCTCCCCGTTAATGAGACTGTATTTTCAGTGTGTTTTCCACCATGAAGGACAGACACATGTACATCTCCTACGGGTTTGCTCCTACTCTGGTTTTGCACATGGGAATTACCACAGTCCTTCTGTTACTCAAATAAGTTTTATACATTTCTCAAAATACATATTGTGCACGATAGAGAAGTTTATCATGTGTCACACTATTTCTTGAAAACTGACTTACATGTTATGTTTCACAGGAACCTTAATTGCTACAACATTCTGAATAAGCCTGTGGCCCATGCAAAAGTGCCACTGTACAGCTTCTTGCAACAAGCTTCCATCTCCATGATTTCTCCCTGCACTCACCAAACACGACATTAACTCCACTGAAGTGAACAGAAACCAGATCTCCACCCAGGCTATTTTTTGTCCATTTAGCC
Source organism: Orthonyx spaldingii (assembly GCA_013397795.1). NCBI lineage: Eukaryota > Metazoa > Chordata > Aves > Passeriformes > Orthonychidae > Orthonyx > Orthonyx spaldingii. Next base: position 458,615 of record VZTJ01004583.1, read on the forward strand.
AAGAAAAGCAAGTAAATCCAGGGCTAAGGCTGCAAATTTTCAATTGCTCATTTTAAATGTGCTCTATTATGATATTGGAATGATCTCAGCACACTGATGTTACAGAATCAAGTATGTGCTGCAGACCTTGGCAGAAGTGAGCATGGAGTTAATGAAAAGAGTTTCAGCTTGACATTCATTCTATTTTGTAACTTTAATTCCTCTCTAATTTATTCTTTGGAAATTTTAGAACTCAATCCCATGCAGATGAAGTGAGAGAAAATATTGTGTTGCTTATTAATTGTTAGGGTAATGACACAGGTATTGGAAAGCACACTTAGAATGAACTTTAATTAAAAATGTAAGAACTGATGATACTCTCATTATATAAGTAATGTTTTTCGAACATCATGCGGTACTGCTGTAGCCCAGTAGGTATGAATAGTCCTTGATCTTTAGAATAGCTTAAAATGCAAGGAAAAGAGGGAAGGATTAATTCAAAACAGGCCATTTAAGTAAGCAAAAAATTGTTTTCCACAAAAAAAACACATGGCCAGGTGTCAGATTAGATGAAAGATATAGACAGCTAGATAATAATCCCCTTGACTATGTGTTTAACTTTTCTTCTATTGATAGGTTTGCTTGAGTAGTATTAAAACATTTCATGAATCTGTTTAAAACACTACTTTACTGTAACAGAATGAAAATGAATGCTTAGCAGTCTACTGTATGCTTTTAACAAACAGATTTCATTTACTCCTTTGAGCCAAGCAAAATTAGAAGGACCTAGGGGTCTCTGATCATTAGCCCAAAATTAATGATCAGTTATTGAATAATTAACTGTCATTGATATCTCATTTCTAAACAAATCAATGGACCCATTTAAGTATTTGTGTAATGATAGTAATATAATCCTTCCTCGTATGAACTGCAAGTGAATAGACCAAAGAGAAAAAGCACATTCTCCACCCGAAGTAATTATGAGACCTACTTAAAAACCATTTGCCTCAGCAGAAATGTAAAGTATTTTTCTGCATAATTTACCTCCAAAATGTGTGCATTTGGCTTTCACATTAAAAACTGAAACCTGTGTGAGTGGAGGTAGTGTTCCAATACCCTGAAAGGTGAGCATATGGGTGTAGGAGATATTTCTAGGAGTGTGGTAAGGCACCGCCAGCCATGGTGTCTGAAGGACCTGTGCAGGAGGGAATCTCTCGATCATCCCCTGGCCAGGGACTCATCAGGGGCAGCACATGACTCGTGTGAATGGACTTGTGGAAGATGGGGCCAGGGAGGGAATAGGAGAGGCAGATCCCCGTGGTTCATTAATCTCTTCCTCCTGACTCTGCACTGCTTCCTTTCCCACCACCCAGCACTGCTCTTCAAGGCAGTGAAGGCACTGTCCGGTAATCTAGGATTTAAATCAAGAGGACTAACTTTTTAAAAATAATATAATGTGTGTGTAGTGCATGAATAAAATTGCTGTCACCAGCGAAAATGGCTTTATAGATGACTCCATCCCTGTATTTTTGAAAATACTCTCCAGTGTCAAATACAACACTTAGCATTGATTGCCTTAATAAAAAGCAGTGGCACGTATGCAGTTGAGGAGGGTGTGGAGGGAAGGGGAGTGCTGTTTATTTCAAAGCACAAGTACAGAAAACTCTAAAACTATTCAAACCAGAAATTATTTAAAAATATAATTTGATTCACTCAGAACTTTGGGGACTTGCCCATTGCTAACCTTTCAGCTGGTAGGACAATGAAGGCTTGAAGCAGAATCACTTTATTAGTGTTAGGAGGAGATGCTGTTTTGAGCATTTAGTAAGAGGTCTGTGAACATAACAAATACCACAATTGGAAACAGAAATGTTTGCCTTATTATTTCAATGAATGTTTAAATAATAACAGCAACAATTACTCAAAGCAGCAAAAATCCAAACTCTGTGACTAAAAATCTTAGTGTTCAGCTATATTTAATAAAATAATAATTGTAGGGATATACTAATCCCAACATCTAGTTATTTTTGCTGTCACTGATTTGCTCCTGTCCTTTGGCAACAATCACTTTTTAATATTTGCCTTCAAGTTTCTATTAGCTATTTCTTAAGGTGTTCCACCCCCACTCTTCTGGAACAGCAATATCTGAATATTTCCCAAGAATGCTGATGTACATTCTCTGCCTTAGCTGTCCAGTCTCAATAAGCCACCAAGTTTCGCCTCAGTTTGGTATTTGTGAGTTTTCTAAGAGAGCAGACAGAGCCAGTAAGGGATTAGAGGGAACACAGATTTCCCTCCAGTCCATGCACAGGGTCTGTGTTCTCTCTTGGTTTTGAAGAAGGTTTGTGTTCTGTAACATGGCTGTCCCCTCCTATTATGCTGAGTTTACCAGCTGCTATGAGAAAAGAGAGTATTTTAAAATGTTTGTGAGCTTCTTTTTCAGTGAAAAATCTGTAGGTCTTTCCCAGCCTTCCCAAATGTGAATATCTCTGAGACATATGCCAACATATTGGAAATTTTTTCTGTTGCAGAAATTAGACGAAAAGCAATATGCATTTATGTCTGATTCCACTTCTGGGTGTGGAGTAAGCTGTGGGAGTAAGGGTGCTCCTTGTTAAGAACTGGGGAAGTGAAAGGCTGGTGGGATTTAGTTTCTGCGGGTGACCTGCTGCTACAGAGCTCCATTTGTGAACATTCCATATTTGGAAAATTCAGAACCAAAAGTATTCATATCTGAGTAATACATTGATTTAAAAAATCAGTATTTCATAGTAATTTCGAAACACATACAACACCTAATTCAGTGTATTTATTTGTAGAAGAAGTTTGTATGCTAAACATAGGATAAACATATACTGCCCCAGAGAGGGAAAGGACTAAAGAGCTCAGCTTTAGCCAATCCCATTCACCATGGATGTGCAGGCATCACAGCATGTTGCAGCAAGCTCCCATCCCAACCACACAAATGCTCTCACGCATCAAGCCACTGTGTATGTTCCTATTGTACCTGGAACGTTCGCAATTGAAAATGAGATGTCTGTTCAGTTGACATATCCACGATGTACAGAGCATTGAAAGAAATTAAAGATGCAAAAGCAATGTTGAAACAACCACTTTTTTTTCCCCTTTCAGCTGTTTGAATAGCAAGCTGCTTCTTTCTTTCCTATGAATCTACACTGATAATAAAAAGGAATTTTTGAAGAGAAGTGGTGAAGTTTCTTAGCTGAAAATGTTTATAAAATACCTACTTATCTCAAAATTATAATGATGAGAACAGCTAAGAAGCAATTACTATTTGCTTCAATATACTGCCAGTGATCTTGTTCCATGATTTTATTTATTATTTTACTTTCACAGTATTTGACAGAAATTGTAGCATTTTTATTTTGGTTTTCTCTGCATCAAGAGTTTTGTGGTTGGCAGTGGCAGTCACCTCCAAATTCTGCTTGGAACTATACCAGGCAACATTTTCAATATGTTTTGAAATAAAAAATATTATTTAGATTTAGATTGTTATTTAATTGCAAAAGTGCTAGGTTTATAGCCATATTTATCAATCACCTGATAAAGGTATTTATTTGTCAGGCTGGTGTCTCAGATAAATAAGGATGACATGCTCTTCTTTCACTTTAATAAATGGTTTATGTGTGTGAGAAGTATCAGCCTAAATAAAGCCTATGAAGAAAAATTTGTTTTCAGAGCCGTGATCTAGTTCTTTAATTTGAATACAAACAAGTGTGATTTAGAATTAAATGGATATTTGCACTGAGATTTGCCTCCTTGCTTTGTTTTGCATTTAATTTTTTTTCCTTTTTCTTCTGTTCTTATTGTGTGTTCTAAATTTTATAGCAATGAAGGCCAGCAAAAATGTTTCTCTGCCTCAGAGTCTGTACATATATTTTATATACAAGTTTTATATTTTTTTAAGTGACAAAGCTGTTTTTGAAGCAATTCCCCTCAGAATATTTACAGTTCAATAGTAATATCAGAGAGATTGTAAAGTGAAGCTCAGAAGAAACAAAAGGAAGCCAGGCATAATATCATAATTTAGGGAATTAGGAAGCTATAAACAAGCAGCAAGATTAATGAAAAGTAAACTAAGTCTCCTTAGTTTTAATTCTAGATGATCCTATTAGTAATGTGTATAAAGAAAACCCTTAATTTCCAGTATAATTTTTTTCAATTTTTTAAGTTAACGATGTTATGCTGCTGCTGTCTTTTGACAGTCCAGGTTTTCTTAAGCAAACCTGAAATACATATGTTTCAGTGTGCCTGAGTTCTGGCTTTGAAACATAAAAGTAACTTGATTTTGATTGTCATTTGAGGCTATCCTTTTTGGTAGGGTGGGTAAGAGATGCTGAATTAAAGCAAATTTATTCCAGAATTTCTTGAACTTAAAATCTGAGCATATGCTTACCTGAAATAACAACTCAAAAAAAAATTGTGGTGGGCAAAGAGCTATTTTTTCTCCAGTTCAAGAATGATGAATGCTCTTCTCCAGCTGATCAAGTTAAGAAGTAATTTCAAGTTTATCAATTAAAGAAAGGATAAAAGCTTTTTTTCTTTCCACTCTTCTGTTCCTACTTCAGTATACTTATACGAAATGCAACAGAGAATTAAATCAAAACACTGATTTAAAAATGCATAACATTAATGTCAGAACAGTGTTTTTATCAGCTGATGATAAACTCAGAACACCTCCCTTAGTTTACAAGGCTGATTGCAGCTAAAGGCAGTGCTAGACTTCTACACATTTAGGAAACACATTATTATAGTTTTCAAAATCATTACTTTTTACAAGCAAAAGTTATTTTGTTTACTCAAATCAGATAAATGTTATGGGTATTTTATTAATCATTTTCCTGCTTATGTATATTGACATTTTTCACCAGATTCTTCCAGCACTCCAAGTTGGGATGTCAAAAACTGTGCTTGCAGAAATGAAAGTATCCTCATTATGCAAATTTACATTCCACTGATAGGCATGTTCTGTTTTATAAATTACATCCTCTTGTCAGAAGTCAAATTGTATTTGAATAACTTCATGGAAATTGTCACCAAGATTTTAAATTGTGTGCCTTGTATGCCATTGTTGATTTAGTCAGTGAGTAAAAAATGGACATATGTTGATTTTTAAATATGTGCATGATTGTTTTGTCATAAATGTTATTTAAATGAAACCTAGATGCATATGTAATTTTTCATGTATATTTTTGTAAAGTTTTGCATTATATAAATAATCTTAATGTTTATATTTAATAAAATATGTTAAACAGTATCAGTTGCTGTATATTTTAGTCCTAACAAGTTTGTTTCCTATAAACATTCTTGAAAAAATTTCCTGTAGGGTAAAATAAATATACATGTTCTGATAAAAATATTAAAGCATAAAAGTTAAAATGAAAAGTGAACTTGAATTATGAAAATCGTTTTTATCTGCTATAAAAAGACTGACCTTCTTATTTACATTTTCATGAAATTTACAAAAAACAAACACAAGTATGTTTCGCTCATATTGTTGAGAGTATTTAGTAATATTAAAATATAAGTTCATTTCTTATTGTAAGCTAAGCAATTTAATTAAAAAAACATTTAAACTCTTTACAAAGAATAAACTGAGTTCAGAAAAGAATATATTTAAATAATTTATAGAGCAGAGATTGCCATTTAAAAAATAAAGTATTACACTGGTCTAAAAAATATTTCAGTGAGATATATGTTACCAGCAAAAGCACGTCCTTTACAGAAGCTCATAGTTCAGTTGATCTTAGTTTTCAGAATGACCATTATTGCAGCTGGAGTAATCTTTGATGTTAAGAAAAGTGGAAAAATCAAAGTGAAGTGGTAAATCTGTTCATTTTTCAAACATATTAATCTTGTCAAGATAATACATAAAATCAATCTTTGCTTTTTTTTTTCAGAGGCTTTTATTCCCTTTTATCCAAAATATGAAAGCACTTAGGAGGATAAAGAAATGTGGATGACTTTGGAAAAATGATCTAAAAATATATTTTGTCTGTTAGTATTAAACAGTGACACAAGTAATGTGAACTGTGCATGGTCAAAATATGAATTACTTGTTCAACTGTTGGAATTCATCGTATTTGTTCTGCTTATAATATGAATATACAGCAAATTTCTGGTACAGCTTTCTTAACAATTCAACTGAATTTCAAACCCTGACAGTAACAAATACAAATTGCACCAGCCCAAAAAAATTGTTGGGGCTAATTTTAATATTAATGAATTCTTTACAACCTCAGTTCAGCAGTTTCGATTAAGCTTTAATTAGTAGCCAGAGGGGAATCCAAAACAAAAATAAGGAGTTGAATTGCTAATTAAGTTAGTTTGATGAGGTAGAGTTTTAGTAAAAGACTGGTTGTTGTTGGCTGTGCGGGTTCTGACAGGCTAAAAATACTAAAGATTATCATTATTGTAACTAACATCTTACATTACCACCAGATTTCTGCAAGGAGCAGACAGTTCATTAGAGTACAACACTTTTGTGTGTCAGTACGAGAATTAAAGTCTTGTTAATAAGATAGCAGTGCATGGGAACCATAGACCAAGACAAGAGAACGTGGTTTTAAATTTGACTGGTGATAAATTATCTAGTTATTTGATACTCCAGTATGCATCTGAATCTAATGTGCATTTATTTGTTAGGAACTGCTTGTCAGTCAATTCATTTCCCAAACGGAATTTTGCTTATTAGGCTACAGGGCTTAGTGATTTTTCTTTTGACATGTCCATCACAGTCACATTTTTCTCAATTTACATGCTTTAGATGATAAGATGTTCACCAAAAAATTGTATTTGGTACTGAATGTGTAGATGTGAGTAGGTGTGGTGTTAGATGCTCTCCCTCCAAAATCTACATCTCAAAGTAGGCAATTTTAGAGAAATCTATAAACAGACTTAACTGAAGTAGTAGCATGTACTTAAAATTATATAGCTATGTTTTTTTCCTAATGATCCCTTTGATAACAGGTTAAAATCTTGGCCAGATTAACTTATTATCAAATGAATTTTTACACTGCCAAGTTAACTACTGCATTCAATTAAATATTTTTGACATTATAAGTGTGCTACTGTAGCTCCCAAAAGATTACTAATTATAACCACTAAAGCTCTGCAGTGATAGCAGTTCAACCAAACTGCGTATAAGAAATGTGTTAGATATCTCTGTAAGGATCGTAAGGAATGTCATTTGATTTCACTATACTTTGATGTTTTCTATAATTTATATTTTGTCCTTTTGCTTAAGGTTTCAAAGCCTACAAACCCAATAACGAAGGGATAAGGGAAGACAGAAAAATAAATTATATTGTTTCTATGGCATTAAATATAAGCCTGCTATCAGAGCTACATAGCACTAGTGAATTGTAATCAGGTACTTTGACTTAACACTGTTTTGTTTTATAATAAGAGTGGTTGCCATATGTTGGAAGTCCTATCTGTCTGTGTCTTAGGGGTTTCATACCTCTGTAACAAATCCAAAAACTCATTTTATAATACCTTAAATCTACCCATTGTAATGTAACTCCACTAGTGTAAATCCACATCAAACTTTCCTCATGAATGTTGCTAGAAGATTACTTATATTATCACTGAAAGCAAAGGGAAGCATTGAATTAGGATGCAGAAGATAGAGGAAAAATAACTTTCACCAAACCTCCTTTTAATGCATAGTTTACAATTTTCTTTCACTCAGCATGAAACTGATTAAAAGCACATGGATCTCCCTCATAAAGAATGCTTTGCACAAATAGATGTATTGTTTAATATATTTACATCCTTGAATGCTTGGAATTTGAACTTTAATGCAGCAATGTAGCAGTTGTTGGAAAGGAACATATGGTATCCACTATATATCTATTTGAATATACAGTACCTTCCTCTGCTGTCTCACTCTCTCTCTCCCAGTGGCATCCAGGGATTCCCAGTGGAAGACCAGAGCCAGTTCCTGCAAACACTGCTGGTATAAGCTGTCAGGGGCACCATTCCTGCCGGGTGTCACACCAGCAGGCAAACAGGGTCACATGCCCAGCGCTAAGAGCACAGGTACAGGTGTGCACATACTCTACACTCACTACTTTATTTAGATGAAAAATGAAGCACAAATAAAATCTTTTAAAGGAGACATGATAAATATGATTTTTGTTATTTGGATTGTTTTCTTCAGTGCACATTTATCACAGATCAAGGCTATTTTTTAGTTCACTCTTTCTCAAATATCAGACTGACATTTTTCCATATGTCTCACTTACTGTGTCAAAATTAAAAGGAAGATAAAATTAATAGGAGAAGTACAACTACCTGAATGAAATTGGCATTCATTTAAAAGACCAAGGAGAGATTTATGAATTTCTCGATTCTGAAATAAAATGCAAGTTCATTAAAATCTTCAAAATTCCCCAAAAGCAGCTAGAAAGTTTAACCAAATGCTATATTTAGAAGTTTTATATTCCCAATGTTTGTCTTCTTATGCCAGTTTCAATACTGGTCTCTCTGCTGATCTCAGTGTAATTGCTGCTGACTGACAAATGTAAAAAGGACAGAAGAATCAGACTGTTTATATCACGTAAAAAGTCTGTGAAAATTGTATCATTGAAGGGCACTCAATTACTGTCTGTTAATAAATATTTTTCCCTTCCTGATTTTGATTTATTTTACAATCAAATGCAGACTATTCTAGTACACAATGCTTGCAGAATGCGCATCTTTTCATACACTGAAAATCAAAATTTTTACAGTCACATTGTGTTAACCAGATGTTCAGTTTTATAAATTGAGTTGGTGTAGAGCTACTAATCATTTCAGCCTTTAAATGCTCAGGATAATAAAAAGAGCAATACTATTAACAGAATAGATTATTTGTTTTGATATATAATGTTAAAATAAAATTCATGGAATAAGTTAAGTCAAAATGAAATACGTTTGTGCTTTGGAGTCTTCATATAAGTATATATGTGTATGTCCATGCCTGTGGATATGAATTTCTGTGCATAGACATATAAAAGTATACATATATATGTATTTATAACCCTTCTGAAACAGTCTCCTGTTTCTTCACTCTGCAAAACTGCAATTTTTTCAGCAGGCTCACAATCCTAGCTAGACATGAGTTTATGTGCAGAAGACGTGTGTGTCAATTCTCTGTGAGGGCACAAAGATGGGGGAGGGGACTGCCTTTATATTATTTTGTTTAGAAATTTATTCTTTAATCAGTTTGTACATACAAGCTGTTTTTATATTGATGACCTTAACTTAGGAATAATTGAATAGCACCTAGCAGAAAGGAAATTTAGGCTGAATATAAAAGAAAGCAGTCATAGAGCTTGTAATATTCCATTTAGCTGTGTAAAAATTAAGAGAAAATGAAAGATTAGGCTATGTGTAACTTTTCAGGTACACAAGAGAATCTTAGAGTGGAGAGTAGTAAGGTTTTTCTTGGATAGAACAGGTGTTGATCGCTCACTTTTATGTAGATTGTCCACAAATATATCACCCTCAGAACTATATGAAATCCACCTGAAGCAGTACTTTGGACAGAGGAGACACTTAAAGGTTTGAGAGGAAGATATGTTCCAGAAACACATTGATGGTTCTCATAGACAATAACCACTGTTCAAGAGGGACAGAAGTGTTTATGAGCAATCCAAATGGCCATTACAATGACTTAATAAGATAATCCCAGAAGAAAGTACATTTTTTTTACATGAAAACAAATAAATAAAATAGGTTATTTGTGTTTTGAATAAACCATTGATTTTAATTGCATTCATGTATATCCTGCGATATGGTACTATATGAACTACACCACAACTGCTCAGCCCTATGTTCAGTAAAAACTGAAAAACTAGAGCAAAAATCCTAAATTCAAAGGTAATAAATTTTAAGAGCTCCATTGCTTAGTGGAAGATGTCTTGTGATGGCTGAATTTTGAAGACAGTACAAAAGCTTCTACCAGCTCTCAGCTGAGCAGAACCGTACAGTTCCTTCACAAATCAGCTGCACACACTATTTTTGTTTTAGTGTTAGTTTCTTTTAACTCACAGTTTGGATGAATAACACTATTTCTAGCTAGTGTGAATCTATTTCCGCAGGGCACCTCAAACACAAATCAGCTTTCGTCTAACCTGGTTTAATCAGGGTTTTCAAATCTCCTCTCTACAGCATCCGAATTGCTGCTAAACTTGCCATGAGATCTTGCCAAACATGTAAGAAAGAATCAAATTTCTGCTCAGATTCATGTTCCCGGTGATTCAGTAGGAGTTTGGAATGTGTTTTAACAGTGTCCACTACAAAATCGATGTCTCTTCCCATATCATTAAACAGATGGACAGGCTGGCAGACAAGACCAGCCTGGTTTGGGGGCAGGGACAGAAATAACACGATCATATTTCAACTCATTGTTCAAGTTTAATGAGTTCTGCCGTAGCTCCAGCACTAGAAGGTTATTGTGAGGGAAAAACAAAGGGACCCTTCTTTTGTCTTTCTTCTCAAACTATCAGGCCCATTACTGAAAATTAAGGTTCAATAAAATTCGTATTCAGAGATAATTAGCGGACAGCTTTGTGGTGCAGCAGATAATATGACCGAAGTGCTGGTTCACAGCAGTGTGTGCTGAAGTGTGAAAGACCAAGTTCTCGGTTGCTGCTTCTGAGGTCATACCCCCTCATCCTGCATACAATGTGGCAGTCAAAATGCAGCATTCTTACCTGCTGTGATAAAAAATACACCAAAGCAAATAAATTATTTCAAACCCCCCTCCCCCTCACAGTTTTTTTTTTTAAACAAAGCTAGATCATTAGTAATAAACTATGACTTCATTAGAATGTTCCACATAACAGGATTACAGAGGAATGTGTCAATAACTGGCAAAGGTTTGTCTTTCATTAATTAACACTTTTGTATGAATACAAACTTGTTATCCTCACTTTTTATAGGTGAAATATTATCATTAAAATTAGACCTTCGGTTTAAAAAAAATCTTGATGGTGTTAATTTGTACAACTGAACATTTTCCAAATATTGTTTAGATTGGAAAAGACACAAAATTTGAAATCAGACAGAGTTACAGGAAAACTACTTTTCTCTGTATTAAGGGAAAAGAAAGTTTCAAGAGTTCTACTCTTTTATATACATGTATATTGAAGAGTACATGTACGCATTTTCTCCTTATAGTAGAATATTTAAGGAAGTAACTAATTAAATACTTGTTCTGGCTTTGTTGCTTAACAAAAATGCACATTAACTACTTCAGCTTTGCTTTTCTCGTCTGTCACTAAGGAAACAACTCATAAGCTTAGGGACAGTCTGTAATATTGCTCTGTTTATCCTCACATGCAAAATTTCTATGTGGACAAAGAACAAAAAGGAAATTCTACCTTAAAAAAAGAGAGTATTTTCCTGATGTAGAAACACAATCATTTCTAATTTCACCAGTTTCATCTGGTAGCTTATAAATGTAACTTTTAACATAACAGAGACAGTAACTGAAATATTCACATGTGTAGTGGAATCCTGGCTAGAACTAAGTTCTTAGATACTGATGTTGTTTCACCACTGTCATGTTTATTTGGATCACCAAAGGATTTACAAGATAGATCCTATTAATTGAAGAATGTGCAAGTGCTTAATCTCACCCTACCTGAAAAATCGATGGGGTGATCTAAAATAACCTTCTCTTTTTGCAGTTCATAGTATCTTTTGGTTTGGGCAGTTTGGATCAAAGTTCTGTGTGCTCTGAGACATGGGTCCTTCTTATGTAATCAGTCCCATAAGGTATGAAACATTTATGTGAAACAAGACATCAATAAACTGGCATTTTCTCACCCCTTTCCCAGGTGTTGCTGGAAAGGTGGTTAGGGTGGATTTAATGTGAGCTGTTCGCCAGGAGTACGGATGGGATTATTGTTTTCCTAAATACATCTGTATTTCATTGAATTCACTGAATAATAAGTATGTTTTCAAAAAACAATAGGAAATGTGAAATTCTGTCTTGTTCAGGAAAGGGCAGTATATGGTGTTACTTTAAAAGCCTGTATGGAAATATCCAAAAGCAATGTTGGATTTGTCACCCATATTACAGAGCTTAAATTTGAAAAATGGCTTCAGATAATAATGAACTCCATAAAGGAGGTAATTTCTTTTTCCACCATTAAAAAAAAAAAAAAAATAGTTTTATAACGGGTGAGAAAAAGTAGGTGTCCATCTTTATTTTTCATGAGGTTTCTCTGAAATTGCATGGACTTCTAGATTTTTCAGATACTTGGGATTTTTTTGGTTTTTTAGATAGTTGAGGGAAAATCTCAGGACCCTGCAATACAAGGTTGAAACCTCACTGATTACAGTGGAACCAGGTTTGTTAACATTACATAAGGAAGCACTTTCATCTGCATTTCAGTGTGTGGTGAACTTAGCATGTGATTAGAAAAGGAAGATTAAGGCTGTATCTACATTAGCAAATTAATTCAGTATTATAAGAGTAAATCAGTAGATCAAAGCAGTCAATGCTGAAGCCCTACATCCTGTGATTGAAAGTTTTCATTTCAGTCCACGTTTAGTGTGATGTCCTGGTCTGAACATCTTCATTGCACACATGGCTCAAAGTCAAATCCAAATGCTTACGGCTGAATTAAGGAATATACCACACCAGGTGCACCTCAAAGTGGAGAACCTCACTTACTTTTCTCTGAAATCCTCCTTATGAGCACCTAGTTTGCAGGAAACAGAGGGACTATGAAGCAAAATGTGAGTGCGATGCAGTCTAGAAGTGCCTTCTAGCTAGGTGAACACAAGGTTTAGTAATTCTTGGAATTTAAGTGACTTTCTGACTCCTGTGCTACCTCCTGAACAGTGTAGTATGCAGCCACTAACTTTCTTTAAAGAAAGTTCTGCAGCTCCCCCCACTTCAGAGCAAGGAGTCAGACTGAAAATCTTCCTGCAGCGTGCTGAGGACACTTCAGTAAGCCCAACACTTTCAGTTCACCTCCTTCAGAAAAATCCTAGAGAAAATATCTCATAATATACATTGAAGTCTGCAGGCATGCTAATGCTGAAAAATACCTGGGTTTATAAATTTATTTTCTTTAAAAGGATGAAGAGGATTTTCTAGATATAGATATAGATATAGATATAGATATAGATATAGATATAGATATAGATATAGATATAGATATAGATATAGATATAGATATAGATATAGATATAGATATAGATATAGATATAGATATAGATATAGATATAGATATAGATATAGATATAGATATAGATATAGATATAGATATAGATATAGATATAGATATAGATATAGATATAGATATAGATATAGATATAGATATAGATATAGATATAGATATAGATATAGATATAGATATAGATATAGATATAGATATAGATATAGATATAGATATAGATATAGATATAGATATAGATATAGATATAGATATAGATATAGATATAGATATAGATATAGATATAGATANTGACAAATTCCACACAGGAACCCAAAGTCTGTTGTAGCTCTGTGAGTGAAAACTTTTTCTATCCCTTCTCTCACAGGTGCACTTTAATTGTGGAACCAGGGTCTGCTTACCACAGTCCTGTCCCAAAGTTATGATCTGCAATACAAGGTGCACCTTGGATCTATTGCCACCCACCCCCTACCCACCCTCCTCCCAGGGCTTTTTCTTACTTGCTACAGAAAGCTAACAGAAAGCATACAGACTGGACTGGAGCCAAAGCAAAATTAAGCCTCTTACTGATAATCACAACAGGGTATCAACCTAATCTAGAGCGCAACCTATTATTTCAGTCAAGATTCCCCCCAGAAATTTACAGGGTGTATTGGATCTGGCTGAGATGGAGTTAATTTTCCCCACAGCACCTCTCACAGTGCTGAGCTTTGTATTGGTAGCTAGAAAGGTGTTGGTAACACACCTATGTTTTGTTTACTCTTGAGCAGTGCTCCACGACATCAGGATGGTCTCTCCAACATTCCCCCCTCACCTGTAGACCAGGGCGGGCAATGTCTTGGGAAGGGACATGGCACAGAGAGCAGACCAATGACATAGGAAGGGTACCTCCAACCTCCTGATATTTCACAAATGTCGGTGTGCCCCCAAACTACCTCTGCTGAGTGCACACCTGCATCCCAAACACGTGGAAGGTTTTGCCATTGTCAGATGATCAGATTTTCCCTACAGATATGTGAAAATATAGTCCTAAAATGTAAGTTTTCCAGTGGGAAATGTCCTTTTTCTCTTGACCTCCACTCATGAGTCTACAGGATGAACTGGCAAGGCTCCCTGCAGCATCAAAGTATTCCCAGTGCAGAAGGTTATATGGAGTTTCCTTCATTTAGGCGGAGTCCCTGATACAACAGGAATGAAACTTCATTGACTTCAGGTTTTGACATTACAGCTCCAAAGGGTACAGATAAACTCTGTTGTTAACAACACCTTAAACAGTGCATAAAATCAATTCCTATTGATTAATATTAATTTAATAATCCAGCAATCAGTTGCTATTAAAGCAAGAAGAAATCTAATGCCCTGTTTCTGAGTAAATTATACACTGTAAACAGACCTTGAGAGATGCAAATATTGTCTGACTTCACGTTTCTTTAGCAGGAAGTTTGAATGATAAATGTGTCAGCCTCATGGCATTAAAATTTTTAAATATAAAGGCAGGTAATGAAAGAATAATGTCTATCCCATGTGATTACAGCCCACCCACCATCACGGTGTGTAGATGGCAGGTATCCCTTGCTAGCCTGGCACTTGCTTTTGGGCACCCGACTGCAGGGAGGCTACAAGTAACTGCAGTCCTTGCAGAACGGAGCTCTTCTGTAGCAGCTTTGGGAATTTGGTTACGTGAAACTGTAACAAAATTATCCTGTGAAGTCCTGAAAAAAAAAGGTAAGGAAAAAATAGCTAAGAAAATGCCTTGAGTTACTAAAAAATTTAATTTACTGTGCATTAATTATTGGTTAATTAAGTTCAGCGTCTCTCTGAAAGTTTTACTGGCATTCAGATCTTTGGTGGTTTTGATTACTTTTCCTCACTGAGAGGATAAGGGTGTTTTGGAAGATAGAGGACAATACCATCTTTGTACCGTAGATTCTTGTAGATGTAATATAAAAAATTATTCCTATTGGAATTTTGGTTCATTTAGTGGAAACCTAAAATATGTAAAGAAATTTATTTTCTGATTAGTAATTAATTCTTTAAATTCTTGTTTGAACACCTGTGAACAGTTTATTTCTACTTGTTTGTTTGTTTGTTTTGCATTTCTATTTAGTGAGCACAAACAGCACACCAAGGCCACAATCATGCTCACTTAGTGCTGAAAAATCTACTGACTTTCTGATTTCCTGATTGGATCCTACAGAATAACCCCATCTCCTCAGAACCAGAGATGTAGGAAATGAAGATAAAAGGTCATGTGTATAGTTATAAAATAAAATTACTGGAGAAAAGGAATAGCAGATCGCAGAACTATGATTATGTCTCACCTTGTCTGACATGGCAGACATCATGAAGCTCCTAAGATAGTATCAGGTCTAATGTCATGGAATCATTAATTTTAAGAAAGCTGACATTAATTTAAAAGAAAATAATAGCAAGTACTCTGCAGTGTTCTGACTGCTTTCCTGTAGATACAAAGATATAAATAACAATACTCCATCTTGCAAGTTTTGACCTAACGTCATCATATTTCAAAGTCACAAACAGAACTGCTGGCAACCCTCAGCATGGACAATTCTCCTATGTATTTGCTCTGACAGTATAAGTGGCCAACGAGTACTTCCCTTTTGTTTCCATGTAAAAACAATTAAGAAAAAAAGTTCTTTAGGTGGGTTCACTACCCTTGGTAATCTTCCTTCATCAATAGTAAAAAACACTCAAAAATACAGTAGTTGAAAAGCCAATGGTATAAGATTAATTTATTACACCCACTTAGGGATAAAGGTATCTAATTTAAAAAAAAGGGGAATCAAAATCTTAAATTAGTATGTGATGCAGTGTAGAGTATTATTCCAGTTCAGAATACTCTATTTCTTGTGCAGCAGTTACTGG
This sequence comes from Orthonyx spaldingii, assembly GCA_013397795.1. NCBI lineage: Eukaryota > Metazoa > Chordata > Aves > Passeriformes > Orthonychidae > Orthonyx > Orthonyx spaldingii. The sequence goes on from VZTJ01004583.1 coordinate 474,682, forward strand.
AAGCGAACATCGCAATGCCAAGTTTCATTATATGGAGCTCTACACTATGTGTTTTCTGTTCCATAACATTAGGGAAGTGTTTAAAAATCAGTACAAAGTCTACCTTGTCTGAATTCTTCAACTAGCCTGCCTGCATTTTAAGTTTTTTAGGAGTCGATAGGTGGTCCAAGTAACATTTTCTCTATCAGACTGTTCAGCACAGATTTGGAAAGTTAAAGTTCCTTGGTGTGTGTTGCTGCATAGGTCTGTAGCATTTTTAAGGCCTATTTTTGTATTTTTAATAGGTCTATGGGAATTCATGAACAGTAATAGTGATACCTGAAACTCTGAGCAATGTGGCTGTGACATCCTGTAATATTAGAAAGATGGTAGCTCAAGAGATTCCAAACTTGTGAAAAACTGCACAAAACCAGAGACAGCTGGTAAATAAGAAAGATGGAACTACAAAAAGTACTTACAACAGGTACCCCCTGAAACCTGAGCTCATGGGCTTCCTTCAAGGTATGAATAAAAAGTCCTATTGTCATTTACAAAAACTCACTTCTAAATTATTTTTTACTGAAAACAAGCAAACTTATCTTAAAATTTTTAACTAACTAAAAAGCTTCTCTTTGAGGTATCTGCATGATACGGGCTTAACATTTATTTTTTATCTTTTTTCATCTTCTCTTCACTGGGCAAAACAGAATTTGCTGTTTCCACATAAAGGTCATTAGTAGCCTGAAGGTCTATGCAAATCCTTCGCACCAAACACTAATAAAATTAGAATGGAGTGAGTGATAAAAGAACTAAAGAAATGAAGATTAGAAACTACTCCAAGTAATAAAGGGGTGGGGGCTAGCGACTTGTCAATACAATGTTTTGACTGTGGATGGTTACGACTTGTGTGCTTTTACAGCCAAGTTCAGAGTTATCCTGAAGACCTGCAAAATCCTTCCAGGTGAGCATCAGAGAAGTTCAGTTTGGATTTTACAACGTTCCCCTCCTGATATGTTCCTGTGTCATTCTTTTTTGAAGACATTGACCATATGATGATATTCAAATGGCCAAGCGTTTACAATTTCCAGACCTGCCAAATAGCGAATCAACCTTTATAATTAAAGGTGACAAGCTGACAAGGAAAATGAATGTAAAATTGTACACGTATATGAATTTTTATGTCAGATTGCCGTCTGTGCACTTGTTTTTTCTTTGTCAATAGCCGAAGGCTCATTTCCCTGTACTAGAAGTGCATTTTATATCGAGGCCTTCAGACAGCTCCCCTTCGCCCTAGTGAATTTGCTGATTAATTTTGGATGCTCCTCTTAATTAACACCCCAAAGGAAGTCTAGATTTTCTAGCCTATATTCCATGTAAAACAAGTGAATCTGAAGAACAATGACCTAAGGAGACAGGCGCGCTGTGTCCGAATGACATTACAAGAACATTGAATATCTCACAAGTCAGGACCTGGTCAGGCAATGCCTAGGGAAAATGTAGGCCTTTAATCAGGGCAGAAATGAGATTCATATTAGTCCAATTTCATTTTCTTTATTGCTGACAAAGAGAGGCTGGGATGGATGCCACCTGACAGTTGAAACATGGTGCTCCTATGCAGGAACGGGTGCCTCTGGCCTTGGTTAATAATTGGTACCATTTTGACTTGCGGGCAGATAACTTGATGATGGATGAGAGAAAAAGAGTGAAATGATTTGTTATAAAATTAGGATAAAATAACGGACTGGCTAATTGCACACAAGCCTCATAAAATGTAGCTGTGGAGTCAGAAGTGCAATGCCAGGCAACAATAATTTCCACCTCACTTTTCACAATGAGATCTTAAAGCAAATAAAGATAGAGACAACTCTTACTTATGCAGCTACTATATGCAGAAAAAGCCTTGCCCATTCTTCTACTTCAAGCAAATAAAATGCTAAGACTTATATTTCAGTTGTTATTATTACTGTTGTACTAGAAAAGGCAACAGTAGAACTAAACAGGCCACATTAAACCAACTGTTGCTTCTCTGTTAAAGCTAATAAAACCTTGTAATTCTGGAATTTCTTTGCATACTTTAGCAAGGTAAAAATATCTAAAGTTATGAAACTGAGATGTATATATGTTAAAATCAAAATTCAAACAAAAAAAAATCAACTTGTACGGTCTATTGGCACCTGTAGAAGTGTTCAGCCCTCTTGGTAGGTATCACTTTTCTAATTCACTTTTTGATGGTTTGAACTCTCAAACCTGTGCTCTGACAGCTATTTTAGAAGCTGAGACATCTATTGCTCACTATTTTATGCTGCATATGTCCAGCAGAGTACAATTGCAGATTTAAAAAGTGTATGTTATAATAACTGCTGGCTGTCTGGTAAAAATATTTATTTTGCTGTTATGAATCAATGTCATTATATACTTTTTTCTTTACAAGACAAATGCTTGGTCACTTTCTCTTGGAAATTTTTAGAGTCCAACTTGCTATAATTCCTTTAAAAGTTTTGCTACTAGCAGTGCCAATCAACGTTCAATAGATTTTTTCTGCAAGTTCAACTATGAAACAAGCTGAAATTACCAAATTAAATACAACTGCCAACAATATTGTCCCAATAAGATGGATTCAGTCATAAAACTGAAAATTAATGTAGCATGGGGAACTCAAATTTAATTTTCATGTAATTGATTTCTATTCTACTGCTAAGACAAAAATGTGGCAATTTTTCCTTATATTCTACAGAGTCTCCCATACTGAATTTGACATGCAGATTAGGAGACAGATTTTTCAAATAATAATTTGCAAACACTTTTTTTTTTTGGTCCAAAAGCCACAGAAATGGCTTAAGAGCATTAAACTTTTTCCATATTCCTAAAGAAAAATTAAAAAGACACATAATATCATATCCCTTAAACAAATATTACAAGGTTTCATATCTGATCCAGTCTTAACTGTATACTATGAGTGGCAGTTTATTTTTTGGGAAGCTTTGAGAAAAGTTAACCTGAATTAATTTCTAAAGTGAATTCTTAAACTATGTCAATTCCACAGGAAATTGTGTTTCAAAATTTTAAGGTGTCTTTAACATGACATAGCTTCATGAATTAGAGTAAACTGAATTATGACTCTTTCCAAATAAAAGTAGCCACTATGTACTCAAATTCTTTTTAACTCATGTCCCTGTTTTGTCTGGACTAACCTCTTCAAGCTTACCCTATTCAAAAATCTTTTCACGTTGATTCATTTAGAGTTTACTTGGAAAAAAAAGCATATCAGGTGAAAGGTGATTTAACAGAAAAATTACAGAAGCACCATCTTTTTTTGTCTGATTCCAAAATTACAAAATTTATAATGATCTCTATCAAAACCCAAAGGCTATATCCCATCATGACCATCAGAATATATACTTGAGAAAAATACATATTACTGTGAGAAAGGGGATTAAAGAGTAATACTGCCTGTGTTGTCCTTGCAAATTGCATAAATGTCTTCTTATCATCAATACCTATGTTCTTTCAATATCACAGAGGTTTGGGAGTTTAGGGTAAAAGGAAATGATCTTTATTAACTGCAGTGCTTTTAAGATCATGAGGTAAATAACGCTGCAAGGACTGATGTGTGCTCTGGGCTTCTGCTCTGTACTCAAAAAGAAGCAGCGTGGCTGGTATGACAAGCAAACTCTTCTGTAAGCCACATTGTAAGAGGAGTTCAGGCCATCACGTCCCTTGTTTGTATGAGTCTGGTGCCAGAAATGAACTAACTCCACATCTTTGCTACCTTGCCTCTGATATCTTTGCTACCACTGGCACTCACATGCCTAGCAGAGCCGAGGCTTGTCATTTCTCCACACTGCAAACATGACAGCACTGGGGTAGCATCACTGACGTCTGGCAGGCTTGTGGCTGAAACAATAACATTATATCAAAGTTTAGGACAGCTGAACAATTACTCCCAGATTATTGAAAGACATCTGAGACAGCTTCAAGATCAGAAGGAAAATTGAAGTCTATGTTCTCTGTAGAAAGAAAATTAGAAAGACAAAAGCCCAACTAGAACTCAGTCTGCAACCACCGTTGCAAAAGATAGAAAAAATGTTTCTACAAATACATTCATAACAGAAGAAAAGGTCCAAGAAGAGTCTCCATCCTTTTTTGGATGCAGATGAGAACATTGCCACCAAGGATGAGGAAAAGGCTGAGGTACTTAATGCCTTTTTTGTCTCAGTCTTTAACAGAAAGATCAGTTATACTCAGGGTACTCAGCCTCCAAGCTGGTAGACAGGAATGGGGAGCAGAATAGATTCCCTGCAATCCAAGAGAATGTAGTTAGTGACCTGCTGTGCCCCCTAGACATTCACAAGTTTATGGGGCCAGATGGAATCTAGCTGAGGGTATTGAAGGAGCTGGTGGAAGAACTCACCAAGCCACTCTCTCATTTATCCTCAGTCCTGCTCAACCAGGGGCATCCCAGACTTCTGGAAGCTAGCCAGTGTAAACCCTATCTACAAGAACTGTTGGAAGGAGAATCCAAGGAACTACAGGCTTGTCAGTATTACCTCAATGCCAGGGAAGGTTATGAACAGATTATGTTGGATACTATCACATGGCATGTGCAGAACAGCCTGGGCATGAGGCTCAACCTCAAGCAAGGGTTCATGAAAGGGAGGTCCTGCTTAACCAACTTGATTTCCTTTTAGGAGCAGGTGACCTGCCTAATGAATGAGGGAAAGGCTGTGGGTATAGTCTACCTAGACTGTAGTAAAGTCGTGGACACTGTTTCCCATAGCATTCTTCAGGAGAAACTGGCTGTTCACTGCTTGGACAGGTATACTGGGTGTACTGGGTTAAAAAAATGGATGAATCATTGGGCCCAGACAGTGATGGTGAATGGTGCTACATTCAACCGATGGCCAGTAAAACGTGGTGCTCTGAGGACTCAGTTTTGGAGCCAGTCTTGTTTAATATCTTTATCAATGATCTGAACAAGAGAATCAAGTGCACTCTCAGTCATTTTGCAGGTGACACCAAGTTGGGCAGGAGTGTTGATCTGCTGGATGGCAGGAAGGGTCTGCAGAGGGATCTGGACAGGCTAGATCTATGAGCTGAGGCCAGTGGCAACCTGGCCTGTATCAGCAATAGTGTGGCCAGCACGACCAGGGCAGTGATTGTCCCTTGTACTCAGCACTGGTGAGGCCACACCTCGAGTCCTGTGTTCAGTTTTGGGTCCCTCAATTCACTTCACACTGAGGTGCTGGAATGTGTCCAGAGAAGGACAGCAGAGCTGGGAAAGGCTCTGGAACATTAGCCCTGTACAGAGTGGCTGAGGGGCCTGGGGTTGTTTAGCCTGGAGAAAAGGTGGCTCAGAGGAAACCTTATCACTCTTTACAACCACCTGAAAGGAGGTTGTGGTGAGCTGCAGGTTCATCTGTTCTTCCAGGCATCAGCAACAGGACAAGAGGACATAGTGTTAAGCTGCACCAAGGGAGGTTCAGGTTGAATATTGGGAAAAATTTCTTCAATGAAAACGTGCTTAAGGATGAGAACAGGCTGCCCAAGGAACTGATGGAGTCACCAGCCCTGAAAGTATTCAAAAAACAAGTACACATGACACTTTGTGATATGTTTTAGTTGGCATGGTGGTATTCAGTCAAAGGTTGGACTTGACAATCTTGGAGGTCTCTTCAAACCTTAATGATTCTATGACTCTTACTTACCATTTTCTTAAGACTCGATTTCGGGGTTCAGAAACTAAGGAATCTCTGTCATGGAATGTGTGTCTACCCACTAGCTTTGTCACAAGTAAATAGACAAACAGAAGGAGATAAATCTCTCTGGTCTTGGTAGGAGATGGAAAAAATTAAAGAAATGTGGTTTCTCCACACTGCTACATCCAATAGCTGTCTACAAGAAATCTAAGTCGTGGCCTTCAAGTGTGATCTGGACTCTGGGAAACCTGCTTGAAAAACTAGAAATTAAGTTGTGAGTTATATAGGTTTTATTGAAGCAGCTATTTTACTATATGTGGGACTTTATATAGAACTGAGTAATTCCAAGGAGAGAAAATTAAATCCTGTGAATGTTACCCATTCCTAAATAACTGAATTTATCCTGCTGAGAAGGCTCACAGCTCTTCATCTTCATGATACTCCTGTTCCTGTCATGATATTGCAGCAGCTTTGGGATGTGAGCATCATGTCATCAGCACAGACCTTTAGATCACTAAATCTTTGACTGGGTCAGGCCTGGATCTGTGTCTGGCTCTGTCTCTCTCAGAAACCTATAACTTACTCTTTTAGCAGTTGCATTTGAATTATGTTTTGTGTCAATGTGGGATAAAGAAACAAGAGGCCTGCATGTAATTTGGATTTTTTCTAAGTATCTCATTTCAATCTAATGTACTGTTGTGTAATTAAGCCAGTAAGTCTATATGACCAGCCCATTTCAGGACTTGGTCTGCTATCTTTAGTCAGTGACAAATTCTGGTTTCCATTGCTTGTTCAGAGATGATAACAGTGTGATTTACAGGTATAAGTAACAAATTAGATCAATTAAAAAGACTAAGAGTGGCACCTGTCTGAGTGTAGGGTTGCACTAAATGATTTCCACATCTTTGTTTCCTGTAGGATCCTGCCTTTGCAGCCTCTTCTTAGGAAGGTTAACAATGGGAGAGTTGTTTCTTAATGCTCATGAACCAAGAAAGCAGCCTTATCCAGCAGCCCAGGGATATGATTATAATCTCTGAGTGAAAACAACAGCCGTATTTTTCAGCTCCATGTGTACAAATGATCCCTGTGTTTCATACAGTTCTTGACTATGGCATCTTGAATTGCCCAATTTGTTACAAGCCTGTATTGTGAGCTGCCTTTGTATAGTAGAGTTGAACTCACAGTCAGATACATGCTCCTCTTTCTTTGTGTACAATTCTCAGAATTTTGTATTCTTGTAGACCTTTATAAAATATTTCAAAGATTTTGTAGTCTTAAGAAATTTTCAAGTAATCTGATTTATTTTTTTCTAATAGTGGAAGGGAAAGTAGGCAATTTTAAAATTAACAGAACCAGATTTGTGATATTTCTCTCCCTTCTATCTCTATTATTGTCTAATGAAACTTAATCTTTTTATGATAGGCCATATTAATATAGAAACTCCTTAAAGACCATGCTTAAAATGAATCATGGAATCTCTGTTTTTATTATTACAGTTAAAACCTTAGAAGAACATGTGCAGTTTATTATAGTGTGTGCTTCTTTGGACACTGGAGACTTAATCCAGTTGACTAGTAAATATTTGACACGTAACACTCCTACATGGGAAAATCATGGTTGGAAACGGAGAAAGCAGGCCTTTTATAGCAGCTTCAAGTGGAGACATCAGGCCATCCAAGAAGCCTGAGAGGTGACAGGGATGTTGTCGCTGGCCGCTTGACTGCCCGGCTGGTCAATGGCCGACAGTGTCCTCGTGTGCCCGGGAAACGGATCTCGCGTGGCACAAGCACGTGTGCAGTGGCACGGCAATGCTTTTAGCCTTCGTGCGACAGCTCCGAGGCTGGTTGATATTCCCAAAGCCCAGGCTGGGGCTAGCAGCAGCTGATGATGAGAATGCGATGCAGAGGCAGCAAAAGGATCAAGGAGGACTCGCCCATGGTGTAAATCCAAGAGTTTATTCCATGCCCCGGAGGGGGCAGGGGAACTTGCAGCAAGGACGGGAACCACAAAACGAGCCCCGAAATAACCGTTGCACCAGGTTTTAAGGGGGGGGGAAAAGGGGAGGAACAAGGGACAGGACAAATGAGGTACATGAAGGGAGATGACAGTATCCAATAAGCAGCAAACGTAGGAGGGACATATTTAAATAAGCCAATGGGAAGAACAGAACTTTAGAACCTTCCAGCTTTGTATGAATATTAAACCAACTATATGAATATCTAAACCATCTATGAGGAGAAAGGGGAGGGGACTGTACCTAGCTGAACAGCAGCCCACAGCGGGAGACTGCCTCAACCTGCCTACTTCTCAGGGCTCACTGTCCCAAGAGGTGTCATCTACCCAATCTGCAATCCCCATTGAAAAGGCAGGCTGAGCTGCAGCCTCGGACGCCACGGGTGACTCAGCCGGTGGCTCCCCCACCGGCTGGGTGACCGCAACAGGATGTGGACTAATACTCCGATTACTTGCTCCCTATTGCTTTTATAGTAACAGATTCTCTGGTACTGCATAGTGGAACAATTAGATGGCCCCTGATTTCCAGGAAAAGAACAATAGTGTTCCTCTTCTCATATACATTTTCAAGGTCTTGGGGACAAGTGCTTTTTTGTACAATCTTCCAATCATGTCAGAACTACTTAGTTCCAGCTCTTTCTCCGCTACATTTCAGATAAGTCTGGCTCCTCTGAGGCGTGGTCAGAAGTTTATAGTTCTGCAAGCACAGTCTTTCACACATTAATACAATGTCATCTCATTAGAATGGAAATTCCAAGTGGGAAGGAACCCAATACTTGATCTCACAAACCAGTCCCTACAATGTTTGAAGGAGACATTTCAGGTTTTGTGCTGTTGGGTTACTATGTAGTTTCAAAGTGATAAATATCATTTGTGCACCTAGAGCTCTTCAGTCTAGATCAAAAGTTATATTTAGGCTGGATTGAGTACTGAAAAATATTTAAGCTAAAAATGTTTAGATCAGTATCTTAAAGAAAATGCACTCTTAGTTAATGCATGAGGATTAATATTCCTGTCACATTCCTCCTGAGAACCACCATCCAAAAAAAGAAGAACTTGTCACCCTCCTAGAACAGGTTGAATTAAATCCAAGAACTAAGTGATGTGAATTACCTTCATATTCCTAGAGCTGTTCCCTGTAAGTAATGGTGATCACGTACATTGGCAAAGCAGCCCTGGATAAATGGCGGTACTGATGTCCATAGTGTGCTCGTACAGGGAATAGGGAAGATTTTAAAGTAAATGTCTGTTAATCTATTCATGATGATGATTTTTCATAACAATTTACTATATGACGCACTAATTTGTATATGGTATTTGCACTGCAGTTGTAATCCCATGCTTATTTGCACTCTGCAGACTCATGTGTAAACCTGTGTGCAGTATTACAGGGCAACAGGCCCGATCCATGAAAAACATTGCAAATATGTGAAGACAAGCAAAATGGGAAAAAGCAATTGGGTGCAATATAGTCAAGTATAACATGTCTTCTGTTCTACTTCAGAGTGTTTATTATATAGCCACTCTTTCTCTGAGTGCTGGAAATATCCTCTATCAGAGGATCAAATTCTGGAGACGAGTGCAAAGAATTATCCATTGCCACCCAGTTTTCCAAATTTCCAGAAATATTCCTAATATGTCCCTGTTTTTATAATGATACAGACACTTCCTGGGAACTAGATCTGAAGGTTAATATCTCATTTGCCTTCCTTTGCTGAGGAAACATTTTGAATCATTTAGTTGGGATTGAATTTCAACCTGATTTGTAGCCAGAAACCTGTATGTGAAAGTCCCCAGACCCTATTAGTAATACTTTGTGGTGTCCTAGCAACTAGGTTTCAAACTTTTTATAAGTAGCACAAATTTAAAATATTTTTTATGTTCCATTCTATGGAATTCCTACATTTATATACTTTCCTTTTATTTAATGACGTGACAGAAGATAGTCTTTGTACTAGAGTTAGAGATGCATTAATTAAAGTATTCAGTTAAGTTTCTCCAAAATAAATGGAATTGCTGAATATGGCCATGCTTGATGATTACACATAGGTAGCCCCTCACAAAATTGATGTGAGTTACTCTGTAAGGTATTTTTTAGCTGTCATTTAATGAATGTTATTATTATCATTTGCTGAATTATTTCAAGCTTCAGGCAAACTTAAATTACTGTATTTATTTTTTAAATAGAAACTTTTTATTGCACTTTGCTCTTTCTGTAACTTATCTGCTTTTCCTTTTCACATCAACATCCTTCCAAGAGATGTTTATTCTCTTCACCCCATTATAGCTGGTTTTTTAAAGAAAATCTCCAATTATAGAGGAGATTTCTTGGCAGTACATGCTATAAATGCACAAACCTTTGAAGAAGGTTAAGAGGTGTAATAAACAGAGTTATAACCATTTTCTAAAGGAAACCAGTAATATAAAAAAAAACCAAGAAATGTCTGTTGCTAATGCAATTGGGCTGGGTGTTTCTTTGGAAAGGTGGATTTATTATGGGAGAAGGGCCGCAGAAGCGAGATGATTGCCCTCTCCCTGGATTAGCTCTTCGTGGTGGTCCAGGAGTGGGGCTGCAGTGCCAGCCACAACCTGCCTGGCCAACCCATCCTGTGCTTCATCCGGCTGTGACAGGCTGAGCAAACACATAAACCTGTCCCAGGGAGGCCGCTGCCTAAGCAAAGCAAAATTTCTGTACCTTGAAGCCTAAAAGAGCACCCCTTCCAAGAGGGGTTATACTCTTGATTTCCACAGGGCTAACAATTAAAATTTCCTACAAGTTGATGCTGATTACAAAGGGATGGAAAACACCTCTGTGGCAAGTGAGCACTGAACTTCAGCCACTTACTCTATGAGCTAAAGCAACAGGGGCTGCCCCACCACTTCCCTTTGTGACTCTGTTTGAATTCACTTCATTAATGTTGTGTGTGCAAGTCTATTGAGGCACTGCATTTAAAAGAATTGTTTACCATAGCCTTGTAATCAACCTGCCTTAGCAGCACCCTATTACCTGTGATAACAGGGCTGCTGCAATTTGGATCTGAAAGAAAACCACCTCACATGGGCTCTGGGATGCTTTAGTGTTAGTATGCTGCCCTGTTATCTTCATTTGTAATTTGTTTTCAAGAACAGTGATTTGCATTTCAGTTGGATTACACCTTTTAATGTATCACAAACGTAAAGTGGCTGCAGTGAAAACCCACATCTCCACTAGTTTTCAAACGATGCATTTGAGGCTTCAGTGGAGAGGATTACAATTACAATTAAAATCAAAAGCTTGTTCATTCTTTTAATGACACATACTAACCCTTTCTATACTAAGCCTATCATGGTGTTATACAATCATGATTTTTTTTTTTTAATGTGAAATAGCTGCATGCACTTTGCCTTATCATCCACTACACACAAATGTTGCTTTCCTGAAAATGAGCACGTCCTGCACAGTGAGTTCAGAGGACAATTTACCTTGACAAAAAGTATAGAAGAACATACAAAAAAGGAATAGGGAGGGAAAAAAAGCCCACTGGTGGGGTTTGGGTTGGTTTTTTTTCAGGGGGGAAGGAGAGAATTTGTTTAAGTGGAACATATTTCAGTAACAGACTTCATTTTCCTAGTATCTGCCAAGATATGTAGTTACAAAGACATCTATTGAAAGCATAATTTTATTGGATGAATTGTAAAATATGGGCTATTTTTCTTTTAATGAGCATTATATGAATAAAGGAAGGTTTGTTGGTTTTGTTCTTATTTCTTTTTATTTTCTTTTTTAAAATCCTGTTGTTTTCCCACAGTGGTAAATTTTCACTATTCTAAATTTGCTTTTTTTGTAGTAATTCACAATAATTTCCATCTAAGGCTTCTTCTGTCACTTTAGAAGGATTTGCAAATGGCAGACTTTTATGTTCTTACTTGGGTCTTACTGTGTTATTCTTCATCTGGAAAATGATTGAAAATTCTTTAGGTAAAAATTCAGATTTTTGGTGAGACTAAAACTTGCTCAGATCATACATGGCAGAAATATCTGGGTGAGGACCTTTCCTGTGGTGTTCAAAAGCTTCAGCTCCAAGCCAAAACCCTGCCTGGACTCGGGTAGCCTAGTGGTTTATATGTGCCCTAATTCTCTCTGTTCCTAATTGCCAGACTGGGACCACTCCGTCACCCCAAGCACATCTTCCTGTCTCCTTGAGAGGTTACCCTGTGTCCCAGGACAGAAGGGATTCAGACTCCCCAACAGTGGGCTGAGGACTGTCTGTAGCAGGTGCAGCTTACCATCCACAGAAGGCTACTAGATCCCAGGCATTATGTGGTGGCATGGGCAGAGTTCAATGCACTGTTTCCAGTAAGGAGGTGAGGAATTGGGGAAGAGAAGAGCAGTGTCATGAATAAATGGTGTGATTTCAGCAAACCAAATGAACAGGTTATTATTTTCCTGTTTTTCAAAGACAACTGAAAGTCCTGGAAGGCACCAGGTTCTGATACATGAATTTCATGTCTCCTACAACTCAGAAATCATGGCAATGCCTACTGTTTTGTGGCTAGAGATCTGAATGCATTATAGAAAAGATGGCAAGGCTCTCTCAATTAATTTTAAATAGTATGAAAAAAATGGGAAAGTTTCAGCCTATTCTCTCAAAATTTCCTGAGTTAATTAAAAATTACCATTTACTAAAGCTGGATATCTATATCCATTAATAATATTTAAAACTGAATCAAATGTCTGAATCAAGTCAAAGTGGTTTTCATTTCAGTCTTTTACAGGAGGATAGATTAAAGCACCTTTCCAAAATGAAATATTGAAAATCAAGGCTTCTAGTTTAACATTAAGAGAGGAGTAGGTGACATTCCCTTCACTGAACTGAACTACTTTGAAGGCAACTGTCTACTGAAAGCATGTCTTTGAGGTTTTCTCTATAATAGCAAGAATGGGAAAGTCATGATGACCTGAAGATTTCTCATACCTAATCTGACCAACATTTGGTGAACAAAAGGTTCCTGCCTTAATGGCAGATCAAAGTGGAATTTGCAAACAAGTTACACACAGCAGTCATGCACATTTTAGCAAAACATTATCTTGATGTTTCTTTCCACCTATTCATGTAATTTTATATTCTGACTAAATTCAGTACCATTTTCCTTCAGGCAAGCCTTTCTTCTCAGGTATTCAACACTATGGGAAGGACAGGCTTAAAACAAATTTAAAACATCTCACAGATTACTTAAGGATCATAGCACATTAATGAAGAAATCAGATTTTTTTTGTTGTGTTCATGTAGATATTTTTAATACTCATCACAAACAGCATAAAGAAACCTTAAATCTTAAATGACCAAAGTGATGACAGAGTGACTTAGAAATGTCATTGAGGTGTTCCAAGGGAACTGCATTTCAAATACCTCATACACTTCATTCATCTCTGTGAGATGATTTTCTGGTTGTTCTGCAAAAATGCATCACTGAACAGGTGGTTCAGACTGACCCCTTGGCATCAGTTCAGTGTTTGACAACAAAACTATGAGTTCAAAAGTAACCAGAGATGGTTTCAAAATTAGTATAAGGTATAAATTATTACTCTTTGTTGTTGTTGTTGTTGTTGTTGTTGTTGTTGTTTTAACTGAGCTTTCTTCTTTTTCAGTTGTCGTACATTTGTACTGTGATTAGGTTTTACAGTGGTCACTTTCATGATTCTCTTTCATTTTTAGTTTATGAAAAAATATGTGCCATTTCATAAAGGGTCTTAACAAAATGAATTTGATGACCTATGATAATCTATACTAGATTACATAATTTTCTCAAAAGAGCTTGGTGAAAGAAATTAAGTGGAGGCAATCCCAGACAATTCAGTGGGAAATGTGTCCTTGTTTTCCCTGAAAGCTAACTTCATGTGCCCAACTCATATGTCTTATGTCATCTTCTTCAAGTTAAAACCTAAGAAGTTCTGAAGAAGCAGCCCATTTAAATACCACTACAGGGTTCTGCTCCCCATTACTCACTCACTGTTCTTCTGGTAAGGAATCTATAGTCCTCCCCTCTTGCAAACTTGGAAGGAACTGTCATAGTTTTACCTGTGAGGGATGATCACCTGCATACAGGCCCTATACTTCTGCTTCTTAGTCACCACCCATGCCTTGACAACCTGACTTGACTTGGGCCACAACAATTTTCCTTATGAACATTCTGTCCATGAGAGAGAGGAAGCTCTTGGCGGAGATGAGATGAGTTGGCCAGAGTACGGTGTTATTAATGCCAAGGTCATGGCTTCAATCCCCATAGAGGCCATTCACTTAGGAGCTGGACACTATGATCTTTGTGGGTCCCTTCCAACTCAGAATATTCTGTGACAAAAGAAAATGCAGGTATAGCCTCCATGTATTCATTTCTAAGTCTGATGCCACTCTTGACATCAACACCCAAGGAAATAAGACATAATCAGCACAATTTTGTGAATAAGTGTTTTTGTTTATTGGCAGTCCTGAAAAAATCAAAAGGGAGAAAATTTTCATGGCATGTGTGATCTAAGAGGAGGGTGTTTCTTGGACATCAAATAAATCTTGAACTGGATATCACATTATGAGTTAAAATAACAATATTTTTCTTCATTTTTCATCATCTATTAGAGATATTTCACAAGACAATCACTTTCAATTAAATAAACACATTTTATAAATGTGATAAAAATTGCTTTATTTGGAGGATTTATCATTATGATTTTAATGATGAAGAAGAAACAAAGACATTTCGTTCATTTCAACCTATCTGACTCCGTGTTTCACCAGTAGGCAAAGGTTTCACACAAGACTTTCCACACAAAATTTTAATCCATTTCAAATAACCAGCAATTCCATGACAGACTATTTCTAAAATTGCCATCAGTCATTGTCCCTTACAATTCAGAAGCTACTCTGTTTTGATTGCCCCATTTCAGCTAAAAAAAAAGTAGTACCCATGTTGCTCCAAATGAGAAAAGGTCATATTCCTAATGGAACTGAATATAAATCCAATATGATTTTCATGTTACACATTACATCATTAGCTACAGATTTATAGGGAGAGAGCTAATATATTAAAGACTGTAACATAGCTCTCTTTCTCAAACACACCTAATTTTTGAAGTTAGGCAGCACTAAATTTCTTCCTATAAGGATATCCAAAGTATTTTTCTTTTATTGGCTCTTTCCTTTAAGTGAAGACTTCAGAGCTGATGAATATTCCATGGGTAGAAAAACACCCACAATACAAGGTTTTACCTACAAAATCTTTGGGGAAAGGGAGAAATGGCAGGAAGGCGCTGTAAGGACAGTTCTTTTAAGAAGTCTTTGGAAAAGGGTCTCCATTTCATTTTCCACATCAATAACACCTCCTTCACCCCTTAATGCTTACTTCCTTTCATTCCATTCCATAATACTCTTCAGTCATTTTTGTAGTTTTCTTTGAATTAGAGAGTGTCTCCTGAGCTGGCTAAACCATTTTAGAGCTAAAAATTTGAACAGAAAATTTGAGCAATGGAAAAAAACTAAAAAGGACATCTAAATGTAGTAGCTGTAAATTTGAACAAATCTGTGATATTAAAATAAGGATCACAAAAATATTCAAATGTGCATTTTAAATTGATTTCTTCCATATTCTAGTGTTCAATCCTGATAGACTTGTCTCCTGGATTTCAAGAACACATATGAACTTGGAAGAATCAAGGGTGACAAAAATTTTGTATTTCACTAAAGACTGTCACATTCCAGACATTAGATGTACTCTCATCAACAAAACACGTAGAACTCTCTTCTGTCTGTTGATTGCTAATAGGCAACAATGACACAAAAACAAAATCCGAACCAAACCAAAAAAACCCGCCAAAACAAACACACAAACTTAACCAAACCCAAACAAAAAACCCTACCAAAACCACAAAACAAAACAAAAACCCCCACCACAACCAAATCCAAGGACAATACAACCAATAAAACTTGTTCAACCTGTTCCAAAGAAAAATAAGGATATCAATCACTCAGTAAAGTCCACTAACAGCTCTTGTTCTTATACAAAGGTTTCTTAGGTAGCATGATGACTAGTGAAAGCATAAAACCAAAGATATGGAGAAAGAAAAAGAAAAAACTCAAAACAAATCTAATCCCCCTCCTGTCTACAAGTGGTTTCATCCTTTGAAACCTTTATTTGTCATTCTATTCTCAGGCTTCAACAGGACACAGTAGAAAGTACAGGCTTGTCAGACAAGAAGTCCAATATTCAAATTACAAATTTATACTTACAACAAGAACAAAAAAAATCTGTGAGGCTTAAAAATGTTCTTACCCACCTAAACCTATACATTATATGTTTAAATACTTGAATATTGAATGTCTAGGCCAAGTCCCGTTTCTACTAGGCTTCTAAAGGCAACCTTTGTATACTAGATTTACTAAACTGTCAGGCGTTATTGATGTTTCCTTTTCACCTATTTCTGAAGTGGAAACACATACTGGAGTCAGTATTTTTGATATTTAATCTACAAGCAGGAAAAATTGCACTAGATTGCTCTGCTTTCACTTCTTTATGTGTCACTCTTGGAAGACGTCATAATTCGCAGGTCCTCTACCTTGCTAACTATGTTCTTCTTCAATGCACTGATTTATGGTGGGGTTTGATTTGGGGGTTGGATTTCTTTTCCCTTTTTCAGAAAAGACTCCCTCATCCTGAAAATGTGAACTACCTTTCAGTTTTCCCAAATGTGTCACCTTTCATTTAACTGAAAAACATTAATGCTGTGTGAGCCTGAATGTATAATACAGATCTCTTGCTAGAATTTCTCTTTGTTATTCTACATGGCACAGAAGCTCAGATATCTGCAGACTTCACCAGCAAGAGCTTTTTATTTATTTCCAGATGACCAGTAAAGATACTGAATGGGTCTAGGTCAAGAATAATCCTATTACAGCTCCTTTCAGGATTTGAATTACTAAATTATTTATTCTCCGTCTATAATAACTTTTCCTAATATCTCACTTGCTAAGCATTTAATGAATTTACTTCATAGAGTGAATATAGGAAAATATTTTAGAGGTCTACTTCAAAAATTCAATGATGTTGGTCAAACAAGATTGAAACCTCGTCAGACAATTGTACTAGGTTTGTGTGACATGACCTTTTTTATATAAAACCACCTTGACTCTCTGTTAGGCTACTAACTTTTACCTCCTTCCTAATTACATCTCTGCCTATTCTATTCATGACTTAGGTTGTGGTCTGTCAACCTAAATGAAATTTGTAGTGAGTTAGATTGTTCTGCTTAATTTTTTAACGTAGACACAGAATACTTGTGTTGCATCACATCTCTCTGAATTTCCTCCACCATTGCAAATTGTTTCAAATACCAATACAATGGCAAGGATTTTAGTATTTATCAATATAATTTATATGGTTATATAAAATTGGATGTCTTTTCCACCCAGTAGGGATTTTACTTGTTGAAACTTTTATTTTCTGAAAACCACTTTTTTAACAGAGTTACAAAAGCTCTATACTTACAGGAAGGCAGTTGCTGTCTATATCTTCAGCAGAAATGTTTGAAACTTGGGAAATGACTTTGTCTTTTACTTTCTTTTTCTTTTTTTTTTTTTTAATGGATATTAAGAACAGAAACTTAAATAAGTCATACATTAAGGTTAGCCTTTTAAGCTTTTAAAAACTGGGATATGGTAAAGGTTACCTTCTTAGTGCAGTCTTTTATACTCCTGCTTTTCTTTGTAAGTATATGTCTTACCTTTAAGTGTGGTAAAATATAAGATATGTCATAAAATATACAGCTTGGCTGAGATAATGTTACTACAGGAAATGGTGTTTCCTGACTTTCAAGTACTTAAAATTGTCACCTCCCCAACATATTTTCTTTATGTATGCAATTGCACTCTCATTTGTTCATTTTTCTACCTGTGGGCACCCATTAATATGCTTGAACATGAACAGGTATTAGAAAAAAATTGAATGGATATTAGATTTTTTTTTCACTGAAAGACTGGTTAGGTATTGGAATAAGTTGCTAGGGAGGTGGTGGAGTCACCATTTCTGGAACTGTTCTGGAGCCCTGTATCTGAATGGGGCAGTAGGAGATATGGTTTTCAGGGTGATTATGGTGGTGTTGGGTTGATGGTGGGACTAGATGGTCTTGAAGGTCTCTTCCAACATTGATGACTCTGTGATACTGTGAACAAATGGGGGTACCTACTTAAGAGAAAAGTCAGGAATTTACTTCTACTTTTGGAGGTACCAGTTCCAGGCTTGGCTTGTACATTTCACCGCTCTCTCTTAGAGGCTCCAGGTTTCACGCAAAATAAAGGTGACTCAGACTTTTTTTTCCTTTTGTGCTATTATCTGTCGGCTGAATGTCATGCATAATTTTGATGCAAGAATATTACTACATTTTCACTTTCACAGGTGGTCTTTTGTGAGGCTTTATTCTCACATAGGCTTTTGCTACAAGGAGTTAAGTAGACACAAAAGACTGTACTGAAATGAATTTATAAAGAGTTAAAAAAACTTGGATATACCAGTGTGACTTCATCAGTGGGGCTGCAGCACTTAAGTCATGGGGAATCATAAAAGAGACCAGATGGGAAGGGACTTCCAAAGATCATTCTGTCCAAAGTTTTGTGAGAAAAAGGAGTCTGTGGGAGCTGGGCTTGGCAGATCTGGAGGACAGACAGGTTTTGAGGTACTTCTTTACCATTCCCAACTATCAAAACAGAGAAAAGGGATCCAAATGTTCCTTGTCATTGCACAGCTAAAGGAATAGAGGCAACAGACACGTGCTTCAGGAAGGGAGCTTCCCACTGAGCATAAGGAAAAATCTGTTTGTAGGAGAGTGATGAGAAAGACACACCATTACATGTACAAGTCAACTGGACAAGTCTCTATCAATCTGTTCTATCTTTGAAATCATCATTGTTTTGAGGAGAGTGATGGACCAGATGACTCATAAGGGTTCCTTTTCATCTGCGTTATTCTGTGTTTCCAGAGTTCATAACACAGTGGAGGTCTGAAGGGTTTGAAAGATCAGTCTGTCCAGCTGACAGGAACTCACCCTCAGGGTAGCTCACACACAGGCCATGTTACATTTCATTTCAGGATTTGAGTGTATAGTAGGTAAGGAGAAGGCTTACTCTTTCTGAAAAAAAGCCTCTTAAGCCTCTACCTTCAGTTTCTTCTTCTTGCTTATAACCCTCAACTTGTCTTTTGCTCTATATTATACTTCAGTTCTACATATACTTTTCTCTTAATTCCTTATGTAGATGAATCACCTCTTCAGTGTCTCCAGCATTACTCACATGAGTAAAATTTTTAGGACTTGAGTGAGGTTCTTCCCCCGGGACTCCTGTTGGCCTAAATCCAAACTGTCTTTACATCAGTAATTAGATTTTCATTTGTATCTGTATCTCACCAAATAAATGGGATTCTCATCTTGAGAGTGATATTCCACTACGTATGCCAAATAAATGACAGACATTAATACTAATGATAGCTTTGTCTCAAACACTTAGACTTTACATCTGCTACACATCCACCTCACTTAATTTTCAAGATGACAGCAACATTGGCCCTTGATTTACTTCTAGCAGAATTTGATAATGCTCAATTGGCTTTTTGTTCTAATCAATTTTTGGTGTTCATCAGTATTGCCCTTTAATTTACCATGAGTACCTTATGAGAAAGTAGAAAGGAGCAGGCATATTCTAAGAGGTTTTTTCATTCTGCAGCCCCTAGTTCATTTGAATCTAAAGGAAAAGAAATCCATCTGTAATTAAACCTGGCCAAGGATTTCAAGGAAAACTTCTTGTCAAGGAGGGCTTCTTGAAGTGCATCAATAACACAAGGAAAACAAAGGATGACATGGGCCTGTTACTAAATGAAGGGCAGACCCTGGTAACAGAGGACACAGAGAAGCCAGAGGTACTGAACGCCTTCTT
This sequence comes from Orthonyx spaldingii, assembly GCA_013397795.1. Classification (NCBI taxonomy): domain Eukaryota; kingdom Metazoa; phylum Chordata; class Aves; order Passeriformes; family Orthonychidae; genus Orthonyx; species Orthonyx spaldingii. Next base: position 494,318 of record VZTJ01004583.1, read on the forward strand.
TGCATTGGTCTTCAGTGACCAGTCCAGCCCTCCGAAGACCCAGGAGTCCAACCCGGGAGACCAGGGTAAAGGAATGTTGGAGGGAAGACTTTCCCTTGGTCAAGGGGGATTGGGTTGGAGAACATCTAGGCAAACTTGACAGACACAGATCCATGGGCCCTGAGGGGGGGCATCCCCGAGTGCTGAGAGAGCGGGAGGACACCATAGCGAGGTCACTCAGGATCATCTTTGAAAGGTTGTGGTGATCAGGAGAGGTGCCTGAGGACTGGAAGAAAGCAAAAATCACTCAAGTCTTCAACAAGAGCAAGAAGGAGCACCCAGGGAGCTACAGGCCCATCAGCCCTACCTCAATCCCTGGAAAGGTGAGGGAATGCCTCATTCTAGAGGCCATTTATATCCACATGGATGGCAAGAAAGTGATCAGGAGTAGTCAGCATGGCTTCACTAAAGGTAAATCATGCTTGACCAACCTGATTGTCTTCTGTGATGAAACAACTACCTGGGATGGATGAGGGGAGAGCAGTGGATGTTGTCTGCCTTGACTTCAGCATGGCTTCTGACACTGTCTCTCACAACATCGTTGCACGCAAACTCAGGCAGTGTGGACTGGATGAGTGGACAGCGAGGTGGATTGAGAACTGGTTGGATGACGGATCCCAGAGGGTTGTTGTAGGATCCCTGTCCTAGGGCACAGGGTCTAGTTGGAGTGTCATTAGTGGTGTCCCCCAGGGTTCAATACTGGGCCCAATATTGTTTAACTTAGTCATCAATGACTTGGATGAAGGGCCAGATACCTCCTCAGCAAATTCCCTGATGACACAAAGCTGGGAGGAGAGACCAGTAGCCCAGAGTGCTGTGCAACCCTTCAGAAGGACCTTGAGAGGTTGGAGAGATGGGCAGAGAAGAAACATCTGAAATTCAACAAAGACATGAGTATTAGGAATAGCATTGCCAGTAGGTCAAGGGAGGTGATCCTGCCCCTCTACTCAGCCCTGTGAGGCATATTTGGAGTGCTATGTCCAGTGGAGAGCAACAAAAATGTTTAAGGAACTGAAGCATCTCTTATATAAGGAAAAATTGAGAGAACTGGGCCTGTTCAACCTTGAGAAGAGATGACTGAGAGGGGACCTCATCAGTTATAGCGTATGTAAGTACCTGAAGAGACGTCCCCAGATATCTCTCTTTTCCTTCATGCACATTTTGAAGGTTTCACAAAATCTCCAGACAACCTGATTAAATGTTCACGTATTAACAACTGCTTTGGCAAACAGCATGGAAGACAGTATTAGTCAGCCTGATGGACCTTCTTGGTTTGTGCTTAAAATTAGTCATTTGGTAAAATCATTTCTTCTAAATTGAGCACACTCAGCTTCTCTCACAGACAACAGAAAGAGGCAAGTACACAAAGGATTCTGAAGAAGCTTTTGAGCAACTCATATATGTGCCTGGACTAGATGGCCTTTAGAGGCCACCTCCTTCCATACAGAGAACCGAGGTAATCACAAGCAAAAGCAAAAACTACAAAAAATATTGAGCCACTCTGTGTCTGGTCATCACCAGAGCTACTAATTTCCTGGGCATGGCAAATGCCATCTTTCTCAGTAAAGTAGTTATTTAGAAAGCCAGAACACTCTTGGGTTTTTATTGTTTTCCTGCATATCTTACGCTGTCATGCAAACTACCATTTTTATTTCAGTTTCCCTCAAAAATATGTGTTAAAGTACATCTACTTAATTCTAAACCAAGCTCTAGGTGTGAGGGGGGTCTTCTGCTTTAGTATTTTTGCAAATTGCCAGTGATGTAAGAAACATTATTGCTTAAACAACAGACTTAAGACAGTCTTGTAGAAGTTAGAAATAATCTTTCTTGATCAGTAAACTCAATAACATAGATTTAGTATATCTCAGACTTCATTCATTTAAAGTAATTTGTAGTGTCACTTCTCTAACAATTAAAAAAATAATGTTAAAGTCCTATTAAAAATTGAATTTTATTAATTTCAATGTACATTTTCATCTATTTTCATAGCTCTAATTAAATACAATGCAACAAGATACTGTTTTTATTTACCCATTTTAGTAGTTTTAATCTCAGTCCTCTTTATATCATTAGTACACTTCTGAAATTTGTACTTAATAGAAACATATTTTTATTTTGAACACTAGCTTTTGAAATATTCATTATGGACCTGCTGGCTAATTCAAATTCTTTTTATATTGATATAATCTGAGAAGTTTTGTTCCTTATAATTAAAGTATCTGTTTATGATTAATAATTAAGAACCAATTTAATTTTCTTTTTAATTAATATTAATTATTTTCATTTATTATAATGTTTAAAATAGTTCTTTTACCTAATATCTCTTGCATTTAATAAATTACTTTCAAGTATTTTGGAACACAGCTTAGTGGCTACCTCTGCCAGTTCCTTCAGGACCCTGGACTACCTCTCATTGGGTCCCATGGTCAGGTGTCTCAGATGGTCCCAAATCTGATCTTTTCCTGTGATGGGTGGGACATCATTCCCTTAGTCCCTGCCTTGAGAGTCAGGGCTTCAAAATATAAGGGAAGGGCAATTGCCAGTGAAAACTGGCGAAAGAGGTTGTCAGCCTTCTCCATGTCAATTGTCATCAGACCTCCTCTCTCATTTACAAGTGGAGTAGAATTTCTTTTGTTCTCCTTTTGTGACTAAGATACTTAAGAAGCTCGTTATTATTCATCGCAAAGCTCAACAAATTTATTTCCAGCTGTGCCTTAGCTTTTCTTATTCCATCCCTATACTCCTGAGCAGTACTCCTATATTATTCCCAAGATATGCATACCTCCTTCCACTGTGTATGTATTTCTCTTGCATTTCAGTTTGACCAGGAGGACCTTACCCAGGCATGCTGATGTCCTGTCTTCCTTGTGTGATTTCTTGCAAATGGGAAGTGAAAACTCATGCTCTAAGAAAAATACCTTTAAATAGCTGATAACTATCTTCTGCTTCTTCATTCCTGAGGGCTCCCAGCTACTACTCCCTTAAAGAACCAAGATTTTGCTCTTGGAAATTTTACGATCTTGACTTTACCGTTTGTCTGTCCTATATCCCTTAAGATCATGATTTTCACCAGGACGTGATCACTGCAACTCAAGCTACTATAAGTATGGACTTCTCCTTTAAGTTCCTCTGAGTTGGTGAGCAGCAGATTCAGCAAAACATCTGCTCTCATCAGGCTTTTCTGGATTAGGTTATTCTCAATGCACTCCACAAGGCTCCTGTTGCTTGCACCTTGCTGTGACACTTTTCCAGCAGGGGTCAGGTACTGGATCTAGGACAAAATCATGATGTTAAATTCTGCAGCAAGTCACATTGGAGTTACACACGGTTCCCATCTAAACCCAAAGATATGAGCACCTCTTAACCATATATTCTCAGCTATTCCAGTTTAGTATCTGATATTCAAACTGCAGTAACATCAATATTTAAACAAGATGGCAAAGAACAGGAGAGAAGAGATGCATTCAAGAGATGTTCAACTACCCCTTTAAAAACAGCAAAAAATAATTACTAATATAGTCAACAGCCCTTCCAGAACTGAGGAAATATACTGTCTTTCTGTGACCTTGGCAATATTCACCATGAGTCCAGAAAGTCTTAATATGTCTGTGACAACATCAGCTCCAGTGTGAATTAGGTTATTAGTCTCCTTAATTTGTATCATTACCAACTGGTTACAAAGCCTGTGTCTTTTAAGATGGTTGATTAAGAAATATTTTTAACATTTTGCAGTTGAATCACAGCAAACTCAACTGCTGTTGTCTTATCTCACATTTTTTAATGAAAAATAATGCAATTCATCACTTCAATGATTTACACCTGAATCAGAGTACTGAATTACTCTACCTGAATGATATGCTTCACCTTCAGCATTCTCTCCTACAAATCCATTAACATCACTGTGTCGGAAAGCATCCATAAAACACATTTCCATGCCTGTGCATCTGTGCACAGGTCATAACTCCAGAAACATGAACATCAGCTCCTTCCAACTGCCCCATCCATGTGTAAGTCCTTTCCTTTGGTTTTAGAATAACGTAAATCAGAGACGCCAAATGCTGAGATGCTTGACTCACTGAAATATAGATATCTCTTCTGGAAAAAAGCTAACAGTAAAACATAATCATGAGATTATTAAGGTTACTCAAGACGTTGTCAGAGAATATTCTTGTTCCTAAAGGGAATGCTGTGTTTGCATGTATATCCCTTGTCAAAGATGTCATAGTCTCTAGAGAGAGAAGCTGGTCTGCGAATGAGTAATAACGACTCAAACATAGAATTATTCTGGGCTTTTAAGCATTTTTACGTTAATCAATATAAGGATTCCTATGTAAAATTTACTACTTAGAAAGTCAGTTTAAAAAGAACCTTCTGATGAGACCATGTAAATTTGTAGTGTTGGGTTTAGGGTTTTTTTCCTTTTAAATTCTTCTTCTAGCTTCTGGAGGAAAAGTATTGCCTTCTAGTAAGTCCTGAAGAGGTTAATATATTCAGCTTGAATAAAACAAAAAAGCATAGTAACATTTGACACATAAAAGGATAGAGGAGCACATTAAGGGAATGCAAAGAAATGGCAGCTGAAAGGCAACAGTTGCATAATATTACCAAAGTAATGAGAAGTGTACTACATATTAATAAATATGTGACCTTTTTATCTTGATTATTTAAAAATCATGTTATTTTAAAAATGAATAAACAAATGCCTTGTTTATCCTTACATAAAGCTGTAGCTTTACTTGATGGACTATGTACAATCATTTCTATGTTGGTAAAGTGGACTGCAGCTGTACAGGTCATTGTAGCATTTATCACATCATTCCTCTCATTTTTTAGAGAATTACACATCAGGACAATCATCTCTTAAGCTAAAGCCTTAGCTGAAACAAGGGTATGCAAGTGTATTCATTTATACATAATGAAATTTTAAGTTCCTAAAAGACAAATATTATTAAAATGAAAGAAGAAATAAAAGAGAAAAGGAAAGCCCTACAAGTAAGATTGCATTTAAGTTTGTTATATACTTTAATGAGACACAATTTCTTGTTTAAAGTAGTAAAGATTTGATTAATTTTTTATTATCCCTATCATTAATGACCATAACTGCAACTTCAGAGGATTTGTATTGAAAAAATACAGGCAGCAGTTGAAATTGTGAAATAAAGAAAAGTGGTCTGCAACCTCTCCATTTCATTTCTGTACTATTATTAATTATTTATCAGATGTTAAAACCTCTGGGTCAATTCAATAGAAGCAATTTATGTTATAAAATAAGTGCTGACGGTCAGTTAACCTAATGTAACCTAAATGACTCAGCTTATTATGAGATAATTTTTCACCTTTCCAACAAGAGCTGAATTGTCTTAGGAAGCCACAGCTCAAACCTTGGAGGCCCTCTGTATGTTACAGAGATGAAAGCCTAAGCTTCATGGTAGCCCCATGAGACTGCAAAGAGCAGTTTCTGTGAGCCAGCTGTGCCAGGCACAGGGCCGAGGACACTGCCCAGGTTCTCTGTCCCTGCCAGGGACTCAGAGATCAGAGGTACAGGAAGAGTGAGGCTGCTCAAGCATGGAGAGTCAAGTGCTAAGGGCATTCAGCACTGTAGACTGATGTGTTACGTAGAGAACTTATCCAGCAAATCTGGCAAACTCTGCTTATTGAGGGAACTGTAGTTATGCTACCCAAATCCATTAAGAACATGTTGTCAGCTTCCTTGTCTTCGGTTTCTCATTTGCCAAATCGAGAGACAAAATTATCTCCCCCTAGTTGTAATAACTGCCCTGTAAAGCATCAAACTTGTTGGTTTTCATAAAGGATATAATTTATACAGCCACAATGGCAAATACAACCATTAAAAGTGTGGTATATTGTTAAACTTCCCAGAGTCTTAAATAGCTATTACAAGTAACTTAAACAAATGGATCTCTCTTGCCCCACAGATCTATAAGCTTGGTAATTTTTAATGGAAGAAGAGGAAAATGGCCCCATACCAATCATTGGGCAAGATGAGGTTTTTTCTGGAAGACTAGCAGTCAGATACCTCAACTCAAAGTAAAACCATGATTGAAGGATGTAGATCTCAGGAAATATCATGCTGTGATAAAGCAAAATACATATGGGATGTGTAACAGCTAAGGATAAACAGCCCATGTGTAAATCATGCCAATAATCCTTTTTCTTACCCCCTATTTATTATTATTTCTATAGCTGCAGCTACTGTTTGCATCCCAGTCACTTCTACTCAGTCCAGCTGAAGCTGAGCCTCCATTGTAGCAGACACACTGCAGATCCAGCTACTCTCCCATTATCCTGCAACACTTTCAACTGTATAGAGAAGATAAGCAAAGAGTGTGATAAAGGACTTATTAGTGTTTCTGATCCATAAATGAGCAGCCAAGGTGGCTCTGAAAAATCAAGTGACTTGCTGAACTGTACAAAGGAAGTATGTGGTAGAGACAGCAAAGTCACCACGCTCATCTCATATTGCACTTCCATGGTCTGAAATCCAGGATCATTTTTGCCTGGATTGGGCACTTTTACCATGTACTGTCAAGGACAAAAGCTCACTCACAGAACAAAGTATCACAGAGAAAACTGATATGGTGTAAAGTCTGAGAAGGATATAAAAAAATTTATTTCTTTTACAAAATCCAACAAAAAAGCCATCAGGCTTTAGAATTGAACTATGTTCCTGGTAGCTTAGTAGGCACCATAGGTTCTTGAATATAGTGGAGGACTAGAAAAGAAAACATGAAAAATCTGAAATAGTCTGAGGCAGGAATTTAAAAAATTCAGACCAGTTTGTAGGACATTACTCTGTTGATTTGCTCTCTATTAATAGTGGCTTAAGCATCAAACCTCTTAATTTCACTGCTAACAAAACTAATAAAACTTACATACAAGATGCACAAGGAGAAACTTGACTGAACTCTTATCAGAAAGGACACCTTTCCTGACTGAAATAATCACCTAGCTAATCTACCATCATAAATCATAGCATATTCCTATTTCTTGGTCTTGGTTAGAGGTCATCTTCAAGTAACTGTAGCACTACATCATATGGTAGGCTCTTTAGCTTGTTTCGAACAAGTAGGCATATGTTAACATTTATATTTTGTTTATATCTTGATCTTGGTTTCTTTATTTGAGTCCATTATCTTCAGTATGTATTCAAATGATAGACAATGCATCATTCTTACACTGATCCATTCACAACTATTGTATTAAGAAAGCATTGTGTACTCTGAATAGGTTAATTGTTTGGCAGCTTAATCTAAGTGGGAGACTGTTTAAGGCAATAAGCATTTTTTTTAACCAGTGGCATTATACACAAAACTATTTCATTCATTTATGTGCTTCTCTTTCTCTTTTTCATTTTGGAATGCTATTGTATTTTGCTTTTATTTGCATGAGCTTCTGTAAGAATGTTGCTATTTACTTATTAGACTGGAAGTAGGTTGGACTGCTTGCTATATGCTGCCTGTTTTCTTCCCACTGAATTCTCTGCATGCAGCTTAGAATTCTGCTTCTAATAAGATTATAAATGAAATAATGTAGGATTGTTCTGCTAGCAAGTTTCCTTGGTGATAAATGAGCTAAATAATAATATTTCTCTCTATGGTTAAATTCTTTCTCCAGCTTCACCAGTAAGAAGCCAGAAGTAGCTCCCTTGATGCCAATCATAGACTCATAGAATGGTTTGGAGCTATTCTAGATTCACTATGGTAGATTCAGTTACTGTGGTATAAATGATCAGAGAATTTGATTTCACATGTGTCAGTAGTTTAAGGCGTGTTTGTGGTTTGTGGGTCCTTCTTCAGAAAATTATATACTTGTATAGCCTTTAGAATCACACAGGCAAGAACCTTCCTAGCAGGAGCAAGGAAGTCTCACTTTAACCATACAGCACACAAAGAGAAGAGCAAGCCAAGAGAGACTGACTGTCAAGCAGGCTTATACATGTGAGAAATGATGAGTGATAATGGTTTCAATCTACCATCCTCACTCTGGCTGCAGGGTTCCTGTCTGACTGATATATATGCACACTCTGCAATGTTTTGCAACGTAAAGCTTTACAGTTTATACAGGGGCTGGAATGAGCATCTACTGAGCAAGGTGGAAAGAAATGGAAACTGCAAACTATTCCCCTGTTAGACTCTGTAAAACAGAATATTTTTTGTCACTGGATGCAAAGAACAGACCTAGAACAAGGTGGCATGTGTTTCAACCTAGCAGCTCTTTCCTACATTGATCAAGCAATTAAGTGTAGATAATCACATGCCATCTGCCTGAAGCTCCGTTTTAAGATTGCCTACCAGGTAAGCTTGCCTAAGGCTCACCTTTTTCCACCAAAAAAGCTGAAGGAGCAATGCACATCCATTCCATTTGCCCATTCCATAAGGCTTTGCAGTGTAGAGAGTGGGTTGGTGATAAGATAGGTGGGTAAGAAGGTAAGTAGTTTCTAGTGCCTGAGAAAGACGGGTGAAATCAAGTGAACAGACTAAAATTCTATAGACCTCAGAGAGCCCAAAAAATCACCCTGTGCAATTCTTAAGCTTTTTCTATAGTGAATAAAGACATTCAACGGTATTTCAACATAATTTTCTTTTACAAGTAGATAGAAGCAAAGAAAAGGTCAGACTCAACAGTCTCTTTAACATTCTTCAGTCTTTCCAGTGCAATTTTGCTTCAGAAATACAGACCTTTTCTTTTCCTTTCTTTCTTAGGGACAGAAAGAGCAGAGGCTACCTCTCCTCTCTAAATCTGGCATAGTCTTGGACAATCAACCAAGTACCATCAAATTGTTAAAGTCTCTCTATTAGGTGATGGATTTTTTTTTCTACACCTATCTTTTGTTGCCATGTGTGGAAACAGAGGATTGACAGCATGCTTTTCTTCTCTTGAGCATACACTCTCAGTCAAGGACTTGATTAGCACATTTTTGCCAATAAAATAGACTGCAATTAGCTTTTAATAATTGGTGTGTTTTTGCTATATCAGCATGTGATTTAGACACTTGAGGTATTTTAACAGCTCTATTCAGGAGCCCAGTACCACCTATTACGTTTGGGGCAAATAAAGCTTTTAGAATAATGTTTGGAAAAGCAGCGCCCTGTAAATATAAGGTGGTGTTGCACCATATGGAGACTGGTTTTATGACATATGGTTTGAATTAACAAGTTTAAAACTGTTAGGATCAGTTTTTCTTTCACTGAAGAAAAAGAAAAAACACAAAACCACAAGATATATACAGTTAAATAAGCTTCAGTAGCGGATACAGACCCAGCTTGTGCCAACATGTGCTAATTCAGTTAAAATGCTACTTAGGCTATACAAGTTGGGTTTCGGTTTTTGTTGGTTTGGGGTTTTTTCTGCTTTTTTTTTTAAGCAAGCAGTACTGCCAGCTGTAAACGTGTTTTATTACTGTTAGTACAAGGACCATCGTCACCACCACCATCATTATGATTGTGGTCCTCATTAAAATAAATGATTGGCCCTGGTTTTATATTAAAGCTATTTGAAAAGATAGGGCTGAACAACAGATGAAAACAGAGGATGGAAGCGGGTCTTCTGATCTCACCTAATTGAATCTTTGTTGGCTGAATTGATCTGAAAAAAAGTTCAAAGATCTGGGATCCATATTATAAAAACATTGTTTCATTTAATCAAAACACTCTTTGAAGTGTCATGCTTGCAGACCACCTGTAGCTTTGAAATCTGAAGTAGTGGGAAAGCTTCCCTGATGGTCCACAGATATATCATATCTAAGAAAAATAAAAACAGAAAATGGAGAGGTCCTTGTAAATCTATTTTATATCCAGGTTTCTTTTAAGCACTTCTTTACCCTTGTCTATGCCAGGTCACCTGGAGCAGCAAGCAAAGCACTCAGCATAAGAAAGCATGTATCTTTTTCAGTCTTTTTGCACAATTTTAATTGTTGCTGCATTTACAGACAATTCCAAAGACAAAATAACCCTGAGGTTGTCCTTGGTCTCAAATAAGTGTAGCAATACTGTAAGAACTTCCTTTCTCAAGACTCCTCCTGCATCTGAGAAAGTTCAGCTCTGTACTGAAACAAGAAACAACCACAGCATATACTAAAATACTGGAAACAGAATAAAGGGGGAAAAAAATGAAACATTCAGGGCCAGAATCTCCTCCGTGCATGCAGGTTATTGACACAATGAAGCTGAAACATAGCACTCATGGATGTTATCTCCTTAGGTTCAAAAATGTAATGTTTCAGAACTTCCTGTTCTGTAGGTCAAACTGCATGAGCATTCTTCAATACTATTTTCCTAGGAGTTCCTATCTGAAAAACAAATGTAGGGACATGACTAGCACGCTCTACTTTTCAGCAGTCATCAAGCATTATTATGTCTTCCCTTTGGAATCATAGACATATATTTTTATTTAGAGAAACTCAGAAGTTATTAAGGACTGGCAAAAACCATCACAGGATCACAGAATTGCTTGTGTTCACAGAGAACCTGGGTCAGTTTTTCTTCTTGATGATTCAAATCTCAGAGAAAAAAGCAAACACACTGAAAGTTATGTGACAAAAGATTAAGTTTTGTCAGCTGTAGATTACACCTAATTTTGCTGGTATTGGAACTGTGGGAATACGATCCTGTAAATCTACCTGGAAATTGATAATCCATTTCTGTATTTCTTCAAATAAGTCCTAATAACATCCAGATTCCCCTCCCCACCCCTTATAATCAATTTCTCAATTTCACACATCCATTTCCAAAATCACATGATCCAGTTAGGAAAAAAAAAAAAAGATATTTTCTCAGCTACAGACTGCCATTTAAATGAATCCTCATCTAGTTTAGAAAATTCTGTCCTAGTGCCTTCTAATACTGTACTGCAGCTCCCAACTCCTTAGAAGAGAAGAGACAAAAGTCCAGTTTTTCAGTCTACTTGAGGTACTCACAGCACATGAATTCCCAGGCTGTTCAGAGCAAACAAAGGTCTGCACTCCTCCTTGTTAAGTAGATCATATATTTATTGCAATGTAAATGGTCAAGTCTCATTGTATAAAACAAAAGTCTCTCTCTGGATCCTCTAAAAACAGGGTGCCAATGGCAAAACTCTTATTTTAGAGTAATATGATCAAATAAAAATTCTTTTCTTAATAAAAGAGAAGAAACCATACTACTCTTTGGGTGCTGCTTTAGTGAAAATGCACGGCAGAATTCTGTGCAAATGCAAAGTGTTGAGAAACATCAGGGAACAATCCATACGTATGCCAACTGTAATGGGAACAGCATGTGGTCCACTGATTGTCTATCACAACACAGTTAGCAATTTTCAAATAAGCCATTGACACCTTATCTTATTCTACAAAATCCAGCATTATATGATGGAAGAGACTAAAGTGTATAGGTAGAATATGTGCAGGTGCTGCCATGTAATTACACAAATATTATATATAAGCAACGTTAAAAATATTACTTATTATTTCACAAGATCATTAGGATCTTTGTCTTTCATATTCTCTTCTAATTGTCCAATAAAGCCCAGTAGTAAAAATAAAGCAAACATAATAATACTACATGGAAACACGTATTGGATACGTGCAACATAGTGATCCAAGGAAACAAGGATCTGTATTCTGCATCTATGTAATGGCATGTTAAAAAATTGAGTTTATCTGTATCTGTCTCTATCTCTAATCTCTGTGTGTGTGTCCATCCTGCATGTCACAGTCAACATGTGCATTTCAGAATTGTCAAGGAATGCTAAAAAGTTCACGTGCAACAGACTTATTAAATATATGGAAATAATATGTGAGTCTTTCTGTATGAATGTGTAGATAGACACATAGATGGATAATTTTGGCAAATTAAGTCCTCTTCCCTTGCTGATAACACATCTGCCAGCAAGTGTGCAGTGTGACAGACATTCGCCCTTCTCTACATCAATATCTGATAGTTAGGCAGAAAAGAGGCAACATTATATTAGCATATCTATTTCTCTCTCTTTCCTCTACAGGTGCTAAATAATTAGTAGTGGTTGAATTATTCATTGCAAATAATATTCATTGTGAATTTAGCTGGTTTATTTTTTTTTTATTTTGCTTACAAATCATTCAAGAGGCAATACTGGATTCTGCAAATATATTCATTACTCATAAGTATTCAACAAATAGTTGGACAAAGCTCTTTTGACCTAGAAAAACACTGGTTCATAAATCAATTTCTTCAGAAAATTGCAATGTATAACTTGCCGTCATAAGCAGATGCTGTAGTTTCTCTGTTCTTGCTGGTAGACTATTTTTTTTTTTTTTTTTTTTTCATAAAAAGCTAGTGACAAGTGCTAAGTAGCAAATAATCCACACCTGGAGAAAGTTTTCTGGCTCATAACCATTTATGAGACTTTTGAGATTAGCAAATAGAAATTACAGAGAAGGAATAAACTTCTGAATGTGTTAGTGAGTCTATTCTTTTTTCCACTGCCGGTATATAATAGTTTAAGTCTAACCAAGCATATTTGGAGAATAGGAATTATGTCGTGTATTTGTAGTAAATGAGTCCCAATCTGGAAAGCAGCTGTATCACAAGCAGTAAATATAACGATAATCTAATAGAATAGCAGAGGCAAAGTCTCATAGTAGGCCTGATTGCAACTAACTGGGGTAAGGATGGCTACTTACAAATACATGTTCTCTTCAGCATTCTGGATTGGAGTTCTATATCCAGCACCAGGGCTGAGAATTAAGAGTTTCTTCAAAAGCAGTATAAATTTCCCTTGAGTGTATACAGATATTCATGTCACCTATCGTTTTAACCTAGACAGAAATCTCAGAAACTTTAAGCTGAGAGAAGCTTTAGCAAAATAAAAGAAATGAAAATGTGCTTATAAGACAACTTTAGAACAGAGATTACTGTTAGGCCTTTTACAAGTGAGGAATCCTTAAAGCCTTCATTAAAAATAAATTTTTCTCTGATCCAGAGTTCCTAAGCAGATAGAAATCAAGGTCTGTATGCCAAGGAGGGCCATTTACAATGTCTTCTAATCAAAAAAAAAAAGGAAGAATTGAATCTTAAAATATCTGCCAGTCACTCAGCACTATATTCATCCAGCACAGGAGGACAAATTATAACAAAGTCTATTGCACTCCAGCTCTCTGTCCTTATGCATTTTTTTGAAGACTTCACACTCTCTCTTACATATGAAAAGAGAAAAATTCTGCTGATTTTTTTATCACTACGCATGAGGAAAAATTCTGCTCAGTTATGGACATCCTGCAGGTTAACCCCTGCCAAGTCTATTTGCTGAGTCTTGAGAAGGTTACCAGAGCAGAAATATCACCTACACTTCCATACAGAGTGACTACGTGGCTTGACAAAGTTAACATTTCAAGATTACACAATATTGAGTTCAATGTGTAACCTTCCAACTATGTAAATTCCCTGCATTTTATGAAATTAATATAATCAGGTGGTCTAATGTCAGCCAGCTTCCAAAGATAATTGCCTTTATGGAAGAAAAAAATAATATTGCAATACTCAGCACAATGTTATTTATCATTTTCAGCTAGACCAGTTATATTTTGAAGCCCTCTCTATTTTAATCTCTATTAGAAACATTGTTAAATTAATTTTTTTGTAAAGTAACCTTAACTTTTGTTGAGGGTTTTGGTCTTTCTGCTTATGAAAGGCAACAGGGCAACAAACCCTGCAGATCCTTTGGGCCCACACACATTGTTATTTACCACATGGAAATATACGTTATTACCACAAAAAACAATATGAAATTAGCCTCACACCTATTTCCAGCTGCAATGGATATTGATACGAAAATCCCCATGATTGATTGAATATATTCCAACAAACAAAAGGGTCTAAACACCCAAGTACAAATGTAACACTTCAGCCAACCTCCTTATGGCAAAGTCAGGTTCAACAAGACAAACCCTGATGATCTACATAATTTCACTGACACCACCAAGAATTCAAGTGGTAAGAAGACATCACTTCAAAATTATCCCTGTGAAATTTCTTTAGACAGGAGAGGAAGCTTCCCTTAGTATACATAGGAAAAAAAAAATAAAATGAGACCAGTGTTTTCTTGTGGCACTTGCTTGTCTTGGACAGCACAAATCCTGCACTGTCACTTAAGCTACTAGCTAGTTCTTGCTATGGGGCTGAAGATGGCTTCATCCTTGATGTGTGTACAAAAGAGCTTGCAAAATTGCTCATTTTTAAAGGAAGCAGGTGAATAGTCAGGCTGCAGTATTGCACTCTATTTAACTTTGCCTCACTTAGGCCAAGATGGTCTTTTCTGCTCCTCTAACCATCTTCTCTTTGGGCCAAGTGTTTCCTCTATTTTCTTCATGGTGGTAATGAAAACAGCTTGATCATCCAGTCTGATTTTGGACTTAGTTTTCTACAGTTTCAGGGAATGAGAATCTAAATGAAGGGAGGCTGTGACGATTGGGGCTGCCATTTTCAGCAGCAACTGCACTAGCTAAAACAGAATGTGAGAGTACACCCTTGGGTTTTGGGCACTTATAGATGTCAGAATAGACTGAAAGACATATCAAGAATTTATTCAGTCCAGAAACTAGTTTCCAAGGGCTCAGGTTTTCTAACTTCTTGCTCATTCCTAATGAAAGGATAGAATTGTGTGTAGAGTACCTGTTTTGGATAGAAATTAAGGAACCAGACATAGGCAGCTGCAGGTTGAGGTTTTCAGACAAGAGTCGACAAAAGCAGGTTGAGACCAGAAGCCTGTGCCAGCAGCAGCATGACACTGGTTAATTAATTTCTCACTTTGGGACACTTCCATAATCTTCATCCTGACACACTGCATGTTGTCAGGCCTAGAGAGTTAAACCTCAAGAGCCTGTGTATCCGGTTCAAGATATCTTGGTGGTGTTTCTCCTAAAGTAAGGAGCAGAAATGCCATCTCCAGCTGTGCTTAAGATGTGTTAAGTTTAAGGACTGTCCAACTTGTAATTGGAGCTCATTCCTATGTATTCAATGTAGTTTTTCTTTCCACTTCTTTGATCTCACCAGGTCCCATCAAATGTTCAACCTCAGGTGGCACATTATGCCACTAGTCTCAGAACCCTGGAATACTTTGTCTTTTAAAACCTCCAAAAATTTATGCCATAAAAATTGTTTTACTTTTGACTAGTTAATTACTGCGAAACTGGAGACAAGACTTATGTTTATTGCACTGAGACAGGTTTTTGGATCAATTTCTGTTGAGGCCAGAATTTTTTTTTTTATCTATCCCTTGTGATTGCTTTACACAGTGAAGCTGTATGTAGTCTTGTTTTATTTGCATGAGCTCAGCAATATTCTGTTTTTCTGAGTGCACAGTATACTGTAGCATTCAGTCCTGTCCTATATAGTGGGACTTTCCTGTGTTCTAGTCTTGAGCCATGAGCCTATTCTCTACACAGAAGAGCTTTCAATTGTTTGAAGTGTGAGAGTGTGACTGTAATTTGCTTTCTGCTTTAATAGATGTTTATATCATTTAGTCAGTTAATAACTTCATGGCTGAATTATTGCTCAATTGTCCTCTATGCTTCACTTTAATTTTTATTTGGCTATCCCTTACATACTTTCTACCTACATGTGAAATTACAGGGAAATATCCATCTAGTTATTCTACAGAATGGCCCAACTCAGGCCAATAACTTTTTGTTATGACCAAAATCCTCTGGAAATAGATACACCTATTTATTTTAGACACCTTAAAAGGCAGATTATCCTATTGGAACTCAATTCATTGAGTTCATTAAATTCTTATACAAATGTTGAGAGTGACACATCTCTAAAGCTTCCCAAATGTCTAAAGTATCCAATCAGTTGTATACATGAGGAACAACGAAAAAAAAGGTAATAGGAGAGGGAAGTATTTGATGTTTTATTTGGAGAAACACAAATATTTTGGGTCTTCTGTTACTGGAAATAAATACTTTAAAATGTCTACAAAATATTTACAAAAACAATCTCGGCTTGAATTTCTTTCTTACTCACCTGAATCATTTGAAATGATTCCAGGATCTTGGCTGCTGATGCTGAAAACACAAACATGGTAGATTTTTAAATATACATTGTGGTCTACTTACTGACTTTTATTTGTAATTTCAAGTCCTGTAAAATAAACATGAAAATTATTCTTTAGTAGAAAGCAATGACCAAGTATTTTGTATTTCACACAGAACTACTGGAGACTCCACACATAGACTGCAGCAGTGCACAGTTATACAATGAGCTGACCAGAATCTTACACACAGGATATGTGTGCTTTATTATACAAAGAAAATATAGATGTGAAAGCCATGGCAGCAATTCATCATGTATTATTTCTTAGTATGGCTTATCATATCTACAGGTAAACCTAGTAAATATGAAAGCACAAATGCTAGCAAAACCAGCTGCCAATACCCAGATCCTGAAAATGTCACTAACACACTCATTGCAATATTTTATACAAAAAGGTTAAAAAAAATTGATTATATGATAAAAGAAAGGAAAGTTAAATAAAAATAGCCAGTAAAAGAAAAAAAAAAGGCTGATTCCTTCAGACAGATAGGAGCTGAAAAATATCTCTTACAATGAGAAGTCAAGCAGCTCAATCTACTCAATTTGTCAAAAAGGCAGATAAGAAAGAATTGAACACTGTTTATAGAAAGACATAAACAATATTGGTGCTGGTGAGGGGCTTTTCAGTCTAACTAATAGAGATATTAAATGATATATTAGCAAGAAGATGATATTAGCTTCAGCCTTGAAATAAGACCCAGTATCCTACTGGAGAACGTAAATACTGGAATGGCTTAACGGGTGCAAATAGCCATTGCCTGGCATCTTTCAAATTAAATCTTTCAAATTTAGTGTTGAATAATGCTTCCACAAGAAAAGATGCCAGAGCTTTCTGATGACATGACTATATTTTTATCCTTCTCACATTTCGCACCAGACAAGTGTGAAACTCTTTCTTCTTTCCCTTCTTTTACAGAAGACTGGGAAGCTTTGCATTGTCATCACGACATATTCGACTTCGCCTTATGACTCAAGTTACAATGAAATCTGCTGCTGGTAGGCACAAATAGTTATGCCCAAATGCTTGGAAGGACTTGTCAATTGACCAGATATATTCTTATCCTTATGTTTGTTAGGATTGCTATACTTGGTGTGAGGAAAGTATCTCTTTACAAATGTGTATTAGCTGAATTCATTTCTCTCTGCAGCACAGGATCTGGAATGCCCGGGGAACTGTCTTCAGACTGTTATGGGGTTTGGGGTTTTAAATATACGTCTACATGTAAGCTAGTATTTTCCTCACACGAATCCAGACAGTTCAGAAAGGCCAGGATGTAGCTGAGCTGACAAATGCTGGTAGATGCCTCCTTTAGAGAGAACTAAACAGCTCCCTGGACACCTTCAACTGTATGGACTAAATCTACTTTGCTGCAGAAATTTTTTACTTACTTCACATGGAGATAACAGCATTTAGTTGTGACGAGCCTGGTTTATTCCCACTTTTGGTAGGAATACACAAGCGTAATGCATTGTATTATCTAACATCTCAGGGCTCCGGACATTGTGAGTATCCTGTTATCACCCATTCTCTTCTAGAGACACAATTTCAGTGAAACTCAAGCTGTTGGCCTCAGTGAAGGAGCAGCTACAATTCTGTGAAATTTAATGGTGTGTAATACATAAGAGAGAAGACTAAATGATCTCTTCCAGCTTTAGGTGTTAGTATGGCTGTTCAACCCTGAAATGCAGGTTGGTGATACCCTCTTTTTTCAGAGGATATTGTGCCTTGAAAAGAAAGTGGAATTAAAATTAACAAAGTGTTTATTTTTACATTTGTTTGTTAAGAGATTCCGGCATGATGATCCTGTCCAGAACACAGCTATACATGCCCTTTTCCTCTTCCAGAAACAAAAAGATCCTTTTCAGTATAGGTTTCTCTAGAGGATTTATCAGCTCTGAAGCTTACATTCAGTTTTTTCTTTGAGCAAGCTGTTGTAAAAGGTGCTTGTTGAAAATGTGCCCCAAGAAATTAATTGTCAGAGACAACTGCAGAGAGAACAAATCTTTCCAGAAGTACTTAATGATACTTATCATCTATATAAATTTTTATGTTTTCTAGCACAGCCCAAACACTCACAATTAACATTAATTATATTACCACTTGTAAAGTGACACCATTTCAGTGTGCAGAAACTCATACAACCTATTTTCCATTAAACTTTGAAGAATGAGATTTGCAAAACAATAATGGAAGTGGGTTTTTTGATTCCCCAGATAACATAGCCATGATCTCAAATCAGTACATGAGTCAGCTCTCAATTTAAGTGTTTCTGTAGAGGCTGTTAGCTTGGTTGGCACCACATTTTTTCACTCATAAGAACAGTCTGACCAAAAACTCCTGAACACAGACACACGCAGTCATCATGCCAGAATTGCACTCTTGAGTGTTTTCCACTAAATACTGTGCCCTTTTCACCTGACCTACCTGAGGACTAGGTACAAAAATAGTTCAAAAATACCTGTTTCATTAGTGTTGAATAACATGAAAAACATGAAATGACAGAATGTCTTTCAAAGCAAGGAAAATAGTATAGAACTGAAAAAGAGAGAAGAAGTAGTGAGATGGGAGAAAGGAATGAAAGAAAAGGAAAGGGAGACCATGGTGCTGTATCTCTGGATGATTACTCAAGTGAAATTTTATTTAATATAAAACCAGGGTGAGGTCATCTTTAGGTACAAGAGATCCAACATAGCGCCAGGCAAGGACAGCTGACAGTCTGAGCCAGTAATTTCAAATAGATGTAAAATTTGGCCAAAGCACAATTAAGAGTCTTCTTCTTTTTTTTCTCTAAGGTATTTGCTTTGCTAAATATCCTCAGTTACAGAAGAGAGGAAACAAATAAATCAGTGATGTCAAACGACTTTCTGGAGCTAAAAGTGGAATGAAGTCTCGAGCATGAATGAGAGGTTTGCTGTGACTTCAATCCCAAATTTTCAGATGTTAGTTAGGCCTCTTGATCTCAAGGAACTGAGGAGGGAATTTAAATATTAAAGTTTTATTACACACTTCTTGCAGTACTGTCTTTGTTCTGGTTGAAACAAAGCTTACGAAAAAGATTCAATTGAACATTGTTTAAAAAATTTAATCTGACAGATCTTTTGAGGTTTGGATTTGGTTTGAGGTAAAAGTTAGTTTGAATAATAACAGAAAATCATTTCAGGAAGGTCTATTCCTTCCGTGCTCTCTTTCTGTCAATGTGCTTCTATATGATTTTTTAAAATAAGTCTGCTCTTGGTGGTCGCTAAGCAAAAGACATTTACTATCAAGGGAAAGGGTAACACAGTGTAGAAAGACCTATCAAATACACATGTTGAACAACCAAGAAAATTATCTGTGTCATTTGTGGTTGTCATAGGACTACTCGTCACAAAAGCAGGTAGACCAGTTTCAAAGAGAAGTGCACTTTCAGAGTTACACTGTCCCTTTTATTTCTGTAGGGGGTTCATTCAAAAAGACATACTCTACAGGACCAAGTAGAAAGAGCTTCGATTACAGCTCTACAGTATGTGACTAAAGGATTTGTTAACCTTAGCGCTTCAAAGCACACTTGAAAATAAGATTCAAATGGGTTCTTTCTTTTGTGGTTCTGTAGTGATAAACGAGTTCTCCATGCATCAATGCTCATGATTGCTGCTTCTCCAACATTGTGACTCTGGATGAACGTTAGATCAGTCTAAGTAATGTCCAGAACATTTCATCCATACTAAATAATGTATGTGGTGGCAAACCTCTCCATTTTGCTTAGGAAAGAGCTGGAAGTGTAGTTATAGTTTTTCTGGGGTTATATCATCAATCTTCAGGTGCCCCACAGAACTAGTAGACTTTTTCCTGTAAAGAAAGGAATGGAAGGGGAAATCCAGTGGGTAATCAGGTTTCTTCGTTGGTTATTTTTTTTTCTCTGTGTTTTTCTTTGGTTTTTTGTCCTTTTTATTTTTTTAATTTAAAGTTTGAGAATTGTTTCCTTTAAGGTCCACTCATAAACTACATTTTAAAATTCTTATGCTTGAATCTGTGCTAGAAACTTACTTCCTAATGGTCAGTTTATGAATTAGTGGAATAATTCATGACATGCCCTGTGGGGAACATCTCTCACATGATTCATCCCAATACAGCAAGTAGAACTATTCAAATACTAAAACTTATTCACAGGTGTAACTGATTAACAAACTCTTTACTATTCACAGGAAAGTGAATTTTCCATTTTGCTCCTGGAGCCCACTGAATACATCGTATTTAGTGTTCTTTTGTCTCTGACAACAGTGCATCATTAGCAACGTTAACTGTAGTTATTCCTGTCTCTTTCTCAGTATAAGAAAGGCCTCCTAAATTTTATTCTTCCTCAAGAGTGAACACATTCCACAAAGGGTACCAGAACATCTTGCTCCTTCAAGGTTTATGTGAGCCATCACTTTTGTCTGTAACTAATATCTGTTAGCCTTGGTGACTCATTGCCTGATTCAGGGCTGTGTATCCTGATGGCTGGTTTTCCTCTTCAAGAGCTGATTAAGTCTAATAGTACAGAGCCTAAAAAAGTAGAGCTTTGCCTTCACTAGTTGTTAATGACACTACTTTATCTATATCACTTTGATAGCTTAGTCTAGTCAGTCCGGCTGTCTGTCTGGCTGTCTACCTATTCTACTCTCTTCTATAGACAAAGCTTTGTTCATGTCTTTTAAGCCCTAGCACAGCTCTATCAGTAATCTTCCCAGGAAAAGAATATTTAACTTTGTAGTAAATATAGTGGCAACATCTAGGAAACATTTGCATTATTTTATATAAATATTAAATATATCTTGCATGCATCTGAATAATATGAATTTATTTCACTTTATGTAAATAACATCAGTCTTCCTACATTTGCAGTAATATTCAGAGGAAGCTGTAAAACAGAAAATTACAAGGAGTTAAGATAACAATGGCTGAGCAATGAACAAGGCTCCATCTAGACCAAAACAGTTTATTTAGTTTTTCGAAAGCTACAGCCTGTAAGAAAGGGATTGGAATTTCTACTGAAGTAATTTAGGTGAATTAGGCTTGAGCACATTGGATTTTTACCTAATTTGTCTTAATCAACACATATGAGAAAAAGAGTAGAAAAAGCCAGGGAAGAAGATAGATGTGACAAGATGTGACATCTCCCAGGATGGAGGAGTTGGGAAGAAATTTTGGAAATCTTTACAAAGGTATTACTAAGGCTCATAGTTCTGGGTCATTTGTGATTTTATCCTTATCAGCTTGGAAACCTGAAACAAATTGTGTTGGGTTTTGCGTGTGTGTGGGTGGGTGTGTTTAAGACACTACTTCAGCACTGCTACAGATTTATACCGTCCCAGAAGAAGATGTGACAGGTACCAAAACTGAGGGTGTCCTACTGTAACTAATGGTGTTGCTAAAGAGAAGCCAGGAAATGAAAATAGAGATCCTAGGAGAAAAACTGGATCTGCCAGTTTACAGTATGAGTCACATCATTTTGGGGGATAGAACCAGAGCCTTCTGGTAGCCATCCTATGCATTAAACCATTCCATTCAGCAAACTGAAAAATGTTGGTACTCCCCATTTCCCTTAGAACTTCACTTTGATTCTCTGGGAGATTATTGTATGGGAATACAATATATAAGCTTCCTCACTCTCTAAAAGTGCAAGAGTTTGCCCCCCACAGTAAATCAGTTATGTCAGCTGAAGAAGAGCAAAAACTCTCTACCTCCTCAGCAGGCAGAAAAATCCATGTTTTGATTCAGTTTTGCTTTCAGTGATCTTTGCTCCCACCTGGTGTCTCTAATTGACAGCTTCTTTGCAGAAGATGGAGACAGAAATATGATACTAGGTTTTAGCTTTAAATTATATTTTTAAGACCTCATGAGGAGTGATTTACTCTGATGGGAACTCTGATAAACCCTTTCAGCAGAAATGAGGGAAAGCGTTGCAGTAGAAATAGCCCCAGTTAGCCCCAGTCAGAAGAGCAATGCAAACAGGAGGATCACTCACAGGAGACTGGCATACAGCCACTGACAGGGCAGAGCACAGCAGGCTTGCTCCATCCTCCACGCTGCACAACCTGTATTTAAAACAGGCAAGTTTTGTCCCTCAGAAATCCCTGGCAGGACAACTTTGCTGTCAGAGCTGTAAAGCTCTGGGGCCAAGCAGTGGGAGCAGGTCTAGGTCAAGCTAGATGAACCCTACTTATAGACAAACACTATCTTGACTTTGGAGTACAGCTGGCTGAAGGAACCCCCAGACTGGTGCTGCACTGGTCTTCATTCCCTCCAGGATTCTGTAAACTTTGTTTCATAGGAAAATATTATCTTGCTACCAGTTTGTATTTGGTTCTTATGTAGGTTGTGACTTCAGTGAGATTTTGTCTGAATAAAGAGAAAAACATATTAGCAAAATTCTAAAAGGGGGCATCTGTGTATGTGGGAGAGCAGGTCACCCAGGTCTCTTACATGAGCAGAGAGCATGGGGCAGCCATCCTGGGTCACACACATGGCAAATACAGAGCACAAAAGCATGGAGACAGTCCGGGGTGCTCATGAGAAATTGAAGGAATGATGCAAAATGTACAGAAATTGGCTCTTTTTGTGCCAGAGTTCACAGGTAGCATGAATATCTATTTTTTATACCCACCCACTGCATCCTCTGTGGGTTCAGCAAGTAGATGGAGGTCGAGCCTTAAAACAGGAGTAGCTAATCATATGTCTGCTCTCCAGTGTTTCATCCAAGGCTAAAAACATTGCCTTACACCTGTTTTATTCTCCCTTCAATGCAACATTACAGAGCAAAAGGATTAATAATTTAGCGGTTCCTATCAGGAATCTTTGGATAAAAATTACCCTGTAAATCTCCATTCCAAGCATGAATATATATTCCTTTTAAAGCACAAGATCCTGATCTCAAAACACCATTTTTAAAGAAGCCTCCTCCTTTCCTAATAGGTTTGGTTTAGTTTGCTCTCTTCCACTGGATTGTTTTAAGTTTGATCATTAAAGAACAGAGAACTCATTTTGCTAATGTAAGCGTTAAAAACCACATATATTTCACATAAAATAGGGATTGATGAAGCTTATTCACTAAGTTTTTCCTCCTTGCTCTGCCTTGCTCCCATTGATATCAAATCTGCAGCACTCTATGTATGGTTTTCATGAAGCATTTTGGGATACTTCAAAAGTAAATTCTTAATAAAAATGTAAATTATTGTTATTGTAAAAATATGTTGGCCTGCTGTGCCATGTAGCATTCTCAGGAGCAGCATTCTTTCACACTGGGATTTGAAAAACAGCACAGAATTTAGCTTGAAACAAATGATATTATGTATTTAGTCATTTATCAAAGCCACTTGGTAGAAATTGGGGAAAACATTAGTTAATCTTATTCATGTGGGAGTTCCTGGTTATGCAGCAACACTCTTTCCCACTGCTTAGTTCCCCTTTCCTCTCAAAGGCCTGGAATGCTTCAGCCTCCCATTGAGCTTGAAGTCAGACTATTTCAATGCTACAATATATGAACCAGCCAACAGAGAATGCTTAAAGTTACTTCAGAATATTCCAGGCACTGCAAGGAGCACCCAGGAAAAGTAGATAATAACCACAGCATGAGACATTTGCCTCGATGGTCTGGATTTAGCTCCCCTCTGAGTCAGTGAATTAGGTTTTGGCCCATTAATTCAGCTGTTAAGTGATTTTAGTTGAGTTCTTGAAGAGTATTTTTCACCTTTAAACAACAAAACACTTGTACAGGTTGCTGAGGGAGTTTGGGCCAAAATTTCGGGAATAAAAGTGCAGTAAAGATGACAATTCTCCAGCTTGCAAAAGAGGAGTGTTCTGTTGATAAACTACCTAATGGCAGTGTAGGCTATCCATTATTAAGATGACCTGAAATACACAACAGCTGCCTAGCCTAGATCCCACAGGGGTCCATAGGACTTCTTTTTACTTTGACAAGGTGACAAATTAAAGCAATGGCTCATCCTTACAAAAAGTCTTTGTTTTATAGTGACATGCTCTTCTAGTGACACACGTTTTGCTCCATTTTCCTTCAGCAGTCTGTGTGAGACAGAATTTATCTGTCTATTCAGAGAATCCCACTTAAAGCAGTTACCCTTTTTTTCTGTAGCAACTTTGCATTATTCCATCTTCACCAGCACCAAGGAAATTCCTCACACCTGCAAATAGATTCATAATATTTTTCACTTCACTAGACATGACGCACCATACAGGGATTTATCATAGCAATGACACATCTTATTAGAGAGGCTGGCTTTTGAACCAGCTCTCTTCCCATTTGTGATCACACAGCATCTCACTGCAACTGCAACAATTGTGTGTTAAGCAAGTATTTAGAGTCTTCAGAGTGTTTTTAGTGACACTTGCCATCTGGAATAAGGCCAAGAGACAACATCATACAGTTCTTTGGCCCATTACTGTAACTGAAAAGTGATTTGTAGACCAGAACTGGTCCATGTGCCACGGTTTTGAGAGTGCTTACTTTTGAGAGTTCTGATTAAAAACAAAAAACAAACAAACAACAAACAACAAAAAACCCAACCAAACAAAACCCAACGAACCAAACAAAAAAAAAACCCCAAAACCAAAAACAAACAAACAAAAAAACCCAAACAAAACCCAAATCACCGCCACCACCACCAACAAACCCAGAAAATTACAAACATTATTAAATTAAACAAAAAACAGAAAAGAGAAAACTTCAAAGACTTGAAAAGAAATAGCCAGAGTACTAGAAACATTCTAATGGGGTTGGTAGATATGGTAGAAAGAGGGGCACTGCACACTTCTTTACAGGCTGCCAGAAGCCAAGCAAGATACTGTTGGCCTCTAAAATTACTCCAACAACCAATCACTAGCAATTCCACTGTATGCAGTTTTTCTGCCACTTCCATCCCTATGATAGAAAGATGATTTTCCCTGTAAAAGCAGTCATATTCATCCTTAGAAAGAAGACAGTCTGCTACCTGAAAATATCATTACTTTGAGATTATTTGTTAGGATCACTAAGAGATGACAGTTTTAAAGTGAAGGTTGCCTGCAAGGAAAGAACATGACTTGTGTACCTGTTGTTTCATGTGTTCATGTGTGTTTAGGGATAAAGTTAGATATAAAAATTACCAAGTGAACATGTTCTGCTTTCTCTGTCTCCATTCCCCAGAGGACCCACCAAAGATACAGAAACCTGATGTGGGGAATATAAGATCATCCATACCAGGTCAGAGCCAAGAATCAACAAATCCAATACCATGTCTTCTAGAAGTGGACAGTGTTATTCCAGAAGGAGGACAAATTTGTATCTCAGTTCCTGAGGTTTCAAAGCTGGTCTCCGGGCTCATTGTCAGGAGATGAAGGTGCATTTCAATGTGGCAAATGTGCAGCAGCTCGTACAAGGAACGATGGACAAGTATTTTTGAAAAAGCAAGGGGAGGCCAGTGAGTTCACTCAGCAACTGGAGCAGAAGAGCATCACCATGCATATGGATTGTTTAAAGGATGCCTGGAGCATACTTTTGGAGGCCTAGCACTCCAGTGGATCATCCACAGGAGGCCAAATTCCAGTATCTTCTGGGAATGCTGCTTCTTTGCCAGAGTAGCTTACACTGAAAATAACAGGAAAGGACTTCCTTGGGAAAAGGTGACCCATTCCAGTAGTTGAGAATGAAATTTGATTGAGGATATCTACATGATGTTTCCAGTCTCTGATGTAGTGGGTCAATGCACCCTTGCTGAACGCTTGCAATGAAAAGGAGCAGACAGTGTCAGGTGCTGATGGAAGACTGCCAGAACAGAGTAAGCATCACAACAGAAGTCCAAATATTCTTCTAGACTGCAGCACTCAGCTGCTTACGCATTTCCCAAGCTAAAAGTGATATTTTCATATCTTCTAATCTTCAATGGCTTTTTATTTTTGCCCATAAATTTAGGAACTTAGGTCTAGGGAATGGAGGAAGTAGAATGTTTTCAAAAGCAGAAATTTTACTCTGTTCTTGTAAAAAGCTAAAGTTAAATGGGAATTAACAGGAGAAAGAGAAAATCCACAAATTTGGAACAGTAAAATACAGTTATATGGCACTTTTTTCCTAAAAATGTCAAGGCTCTGTTCAAAGGAAGCAGTTATTATTTTTCCCACCTACACATAGGCAAAATTAAGCCCAGAAATACAGATACTGACCAGAAGTCATGTAGCTCTTGTATAATAGAACTGGACATTTATTTCAAAACTCAGCAAGTGGGATTTTTTATTTTAATAATAAAGCTGCTAAACAAAAATCCCAATATTTCAAAGCTTATGTTGATAGCAGGGAAGCCAGGAATGCTTCCCAGATCTGTCTGGGTCTACTTCAATGCAAAAGTCAAACAAACTCAATCATTGCTTCATGCTTTCTTGGTTTTCATGCAAAGTAAATCCAGACATGCAACATTGGAAGCAGCCACTGTGATCTCTAGCAGATCCCACCCTGGACTTGAGACCAAGACTGAGGATGTTTTACTGGTTTGCAATATAGGCACAGCTACAGGGAGCAAATCTAGTTTCAAATTCTCATCAGGAAAGACTCATGGCCAGAAGACAGGACAGGAGGGGAAATACTGAAATAGGTGCCAAAGATTTGTGTTATTTTTAAAGGCAGTAGTTTTTTGAAAATTATAAAGAAGTTCAGAATAAAATCTGTAGCCTTATCTGTTTCAAATATTCAATTTCCAGTCTTCCAAGAAAAATAATCCAAATTTGTAAAAAAAGACATCTTGAAGTAAAGCATTTTTTAAAAAAAATTTTGTTTTGGTTTGGTTTTAACTGTAAAACTGTTTTTTAAAAATCTGCTTGAGATTTTTCCCAATGCTTGGGTTTGATCCCTGAATCAAAAAACCCCACCTTATTGTTTGCCTAGTTATGTTAATGAGTCCCAGCCCAATGAGCTAACCTTCAAATCACACAACTTCTTCATTAGTCTCTCAGAATGCTGCAAAACCTTTAAATTTTTTGCCTCTGAAAGTTTCTCTTAGCAGACTTTTAATCTCAGATACAAACAAAATTTTAATTATTTTCTCAAGTAGTAGCCTGTGTCGTATACGTAACGGGAAATATCAGCAGGAAATCAATTTGACAGACACTAATGTTGCATGTTCACCAGTTCAACAAATTACACCAGCCATGTTATCACAACGGGCTTGAATGGTTCTGGCCCTGCAGTAAACCAAGGACACCTAATGTGGTCTAATTAGGACAGCAGTACACAGAAGTAATACAGTCTTAAATGAGGGTTAGAGTGTCTTTCAGCAAGTCAGTTAAGAATTTTCCTTTGTCAATGGGCGTTCGCATACTTTTCTATGTATTTACATATATTTCTATGCATTTCTAATATTTCTAAGAGCTAAGGCATAAACATATCCCGTTATCTAAAACAATGCCATAGATAAAAATGCTGTTGCTGTTTTGTGGTTTTGTCTTTTTTATCTAGCCGCTTGCAGGTGGCATTTTTAAGCATTACATTTAAATCTTGTGTTTAACTTATGCCAAAAAATGTCTTGAGACTTGGATATACTATTTGCTTTTTGTTATGTAAGATGAAGGAAAATGTAAAAGTTTTTGTTTTGTCACTCCTCACCCTTGAAGTGTTCTTCTGGAGGTAATCCATAAACAATTCCATCAATGAGGACCACAGTGCACAGTAGTTGGTATTGGTGATAAAGATTACATCTTTAAAAAACAGAAGGTATAAGATACACCATTACTGCAGGAACTTTAGGAGCAAGGAAGCAGAAATGAGCTTTCAGAATAGAAGGTGTTTGGTGGGGTTTTTTTATTCCTGCTGAACAGTAATTCTGCATTTCCCTTTTCATCCTCTCACTCTCTTTATTTTTTAATACTGCTTTATAGACAGGACTTTGGAAAGTTTTCTCAACTTTTGATTACTTTAGTCTAACGTGCAGATGACTGGCATCCCAGGCATTTCTGCAGTACTGAGACTCTTTCAGAATTCCATCCACACACATCCGTGCAACGATAAAACAGAAATTTTATAAAAGTATGAAGAAAGGGACAAAACTAAACCTTTAGTTTCATATGGGGTATTATTTCTTGTTGTTTTTGCTACAAAGCTGTAATTGGCCTAGTGAGATCTGATAACTGTCTTATTATAAAATTGAACATTAACTGATGGTGAAAAAAAAATCATGGAACTTGTGACTGAGAGAAAAGTAAAAGGGTATAAATGACTGGCAGTTCCCATTTCTTTACAAGTGTTACATTTCAGTCCCCTGCCACTACCACATGTTTCCTGTTCACAGATAATTTGTACAACATATTTTATCATTCAGTTTTAGACATAGTTGAAAGGCTTTTGCCTAAGGCTTGGAACACTTTGAAAATTGTATACCATTTGCAAGGCTTTCTTCTGCTTCACTGTGCAATTAGGTGACTGCCTTTCTGCAGACACTGGATTTATCATATGTGGAATTGGTTTTTTTTCACCAAGGTGAACTGGGAACAAAAATGCAAGAAGGTTTTCAGTAACCCACAGACAAGGGATTAGTGTGCTGGCACAAAGCTTGTAGGCTGCCTGTCAGTCCCAAACTGGACGCCATTCCCTCACAGAAGGAGTATTGTAAGCCACAAAGTTTCATACAAAAATACACTCAGTCTCCCTGCTATTACCTACCATGTCTATACGTGATTCAAACTTCTAAGGTGCAACAAAGGCATCTGATCAAAATAATTTTTTTTTCTCTAATTTTTGGATATGATCATTTATGCCACTAATGATTTTTGATTCCTTTGCCCTTCTCCTCCTCCTCTTCGGTTCTCCCCCCTCCCTTTCCCCAGCTCTGTCTTGACTAAACTTTGCTCTCGCCTAAAGTATGAAGATACTGATGTGCTAAGAGCTTCCCCTGCTGGAAGTTCCTAGCAAGAGGTGTTGTAGTCAAGTAGGGATGGATCTGGGACTAACTCCCAGTTCAGCTAATTTATGTGCTCAGTTCCTGTCGAGCAGAGAGTACATAATGTGACTTGAGAGGCTGATTAAATTTCATGTGTATTTCTATGTTCTAAATAAACCAAATTTTAAAGTCAGATTTGAGCAATGGTAGTTTATAACCCTCATTACAGCAGGCTTTTTTTTTCCAGTGAATTCTGCGAGGAAAGGGGAGACAAATTCAGCCCTTTTGTATAATGTATTTATGTGCTTTTACAAGGTCATCTTCCAGTGGGATATCTGGAGGATTTCTTAAGAAGTAAGCCTTATCTATTAAAATCATGTCATTGTTTAATGGGAATGGAATTGTGAATTCACTCCTTGCTTTTGGCTACAGACATCCAGCTTGTGGAAACCGTGAGTGTGTAAGTACATAAGCGAGCTGCAAGGAACACCAGTATCCTGTAGCATAATCTCATCAGAAGAAAGGCACATTTCTTCAGACTGCACGTCTGTCTCGGGCAGTAACTGAAATTGCCTTTTCTGAAAGCTCTGAAAAAGCTGCATTTTTGAAATCAAAACTAAGAGACTTTCAATCTCATTTTTTACATATCCATCTTAGAAATACCTGGCTGCAAATTCCCCAGCTTTTTTGGACTGCAAGGCAAAATATTATTACTTAAATAGTGTAAGTACACTACTATGCTTCTGCTGGACCGTGCTGGAAACATGGCCACTGTGTGTCTGCATAGTGCGACCGAGTGGGCAGGATTGTCTTGGCCACTGTAAGGTCTCCCTGCCTTTGCACAGGCCAGCAATGTGACTTTGGATTAAACTGCTTTGGTGGTCACTACCTCTCTGTTGATTTTGTCTAGTTAGATTGTAAGAGTTTTCTGGGGCACAGTTTGACTCTTTCTCTCTGTGGTTCTTAAACTCCTCAGTGTTCTGAAACAGGTGGCGCAATGGATGGTGTGGCATTGCCTCTGTGATGGTACACCCCATCCTACAAAAGTTTTCAGTGAGGCTGCAGCAGTCTAAGGGCTTACTTAGAAGTCTTCGCTGTGCCAAAGCACCTCTTCTCCCCCCCTGAATTATCCGGCTCATCTGGATATTTTGCATTGTACTGAACTGTAGGCATTTGGAGCAGTACAAGAGAAACCTTGCTCTCTCCTGCTGTAGCCTCGTGAGGGCTGTGTCACAGCAGAGCTGCCTTAGTGTGTGTGAACCAGCAAATATTTGGAGAGCTCCTGAGCTCCCACCATCTGTACACATGCAGATACACAAGTAGATGGAACGCTTCCAGAGGAAGTTCCCTTTCAATCCCCATAAAATTCCCTTGACCCAGCTAGCAAATACAGCTTGGTGCAAGAGAAACCAAGGATTTCCTTCAAATTCTCCACCTGGTTGATTTGAATCTGCTGCCTGGTAGAAGACTCAAAGAGGTTGCCAAAATAAATAAATAAATAAATAAATAAATAAATAAATAAATAAATAAATAAAATTACTGTGTCATGGGATTTCCCAATCGAAACGTACTGGCAAACCCAGACTGACTCCCTTCTTTCTGTGCTATCCATTGTGCTTTGTCCCAAGTGGGAAACATGGTTTGCCAACACAGAGGCAGCATACACTGTAAACAATGACAAGAATAAAGCTAAATATTATGCATATTCATTGCATGCAATCCTAAACACAAACATCCCTACTGAGTAAAACAGAAAAGAAGATCTTTTTTTTTTTCCGACTAAGAAGGTGCTGGGTCTTTTTAACCCTTTGTTTTCTCAGTTATGTAATTTTCAATAACATGCAACAACAGTATTTCACTTCATATGTTACAGGCAAGTACTCTTTAAGTGGAGTTTTTTCTTTACTACAATTTAGCTTTTCTTCACTACAACTTAGCTGCATGATAATTTAATTGACTAGTTTCTCAGAGGAGTTCACTCATTTCAAGAGTCCAGAAGTCAATGCTACAATTGCCCACTATTTGCACTTTACCTTTTCTATAGCTTCCAATTTTCTAATCAATTCATCTGAAATGGGTTTCATTTTCTTTTATTTATGGGTGGAGTAAGGATATGTTCATGTTCTACTTTAGAGTGCCAAGAATTCTGTTTTTTAATGTGAATCCTGAACAAAGAGTGCAGGAAAAAAACACACACTCTCTATGCAGAACACCTCTTACTTAACCAAATTCTTAATGACATAGAACACATTTCCAAACTATTATGTTCTCATTGACATGCCTACTTGTGAAATGTAGCTAAGATAGAAATTGTTTTCTTTCATCCTGAAGAGTAAACCAAAAAAGTCTTTGAAGATCCCAACCTGATTTCGAGAAGGGTAATAAACCTATAAACATAACCCTAAGGAAGTCAGCCCAATCTGACCAAGAAATTTCTTGAAACAGTTGTTTCCAGGTTGCAGGGTACCAAAATAAGCCATGATATTTTATTCCATAGACAGAAAAAATTCACTTATTTCTGAAGCAATGACTTGGGCTATGACTTATAATGAAGGGGTCTCTGGATTAGATTGCCTGGTAATAAAACGCAATTCTGTGGCAAGCTTTTTTTTTTCTTTCATTATGCCTTGTTTTCTTCTCATTTGAAAAGCAAAATATGACAGTTTTCAATTTTATAGCAGTATTGTTCTTGATCACTGTCTTGGTATGAAGCCTCTGTATTCAACAGTGTGAATAGTACTAACATTCAGCAGCTGGCATCTGTTGTTCCTGCTCTTTTCTTCTTTTCTGGGTACTAAGCAGCACAGAGCATATGAGGAAATTCTCATCAACTTATTTGCTAAAGTTAGTGGACATACATACTCAGAATTCAGATTATTTAAAATATTAAGTCTGTGAACAAAACAGGTTATATCCAAATTCTGCAAGCACCACAGAGTACTCATGTTTTGCCATTGTGTGCTTGTATGTTTATTTAAATTTGCTTGAAACATTCACATATTAATTATTAAATTAATTTCTATCTTGCTGATGCACGAATATTTACAGATAAAAACTATAATTTCAGCTATTGTTTATTATCATTAATGCATAGCTATTAACAATACATTATCAGAAGGATACTCTTTGTTCACAACAGATATGACACAACAACTGATTGCAAAAGAAGTAATAAGAGTGTAGAGCCAAGGTAAAACCCTAAATACTTCATTTAGAGCAGGACTATAAATACCCTGACAGACACACCCTTTCTTAATATGTGCATAGGTGATCTTCTAAGTCTGGGGTCTGCCTGCAGGTTAGAGAATAGCCTGGAACATATGAAATAGAAATGAAGGCCAAATCAGAAATTATATAAATAAGTGCTTTAGCAGAAGCAGAAAATGTTATTTGAACATATGTTCTACCTGACCAAAAATCATTAGCGGCAGCAAACAGGACATTTTACAATGGATAAGGATCAAACATCACAGGCCTGTCGCAGAGCCATGAGCTTACATCTGATAGGTCTACTGCACCTTGTATTTCATATAGGCTTTGCAGAGGCATATATAAACCCAGCAAAATGTAACCCATCATTAACCGGGGACTTTTCTTTTGTCTGCCTGTTCTACCACGATTATTTTGGATCCTGGCCTGTACTGGTCACACTGAGAGGCATTAAGGGATTAAACATTACTTAAATTCCAGTTTTCATTTACAGAAACAACAGAGCTGGCGCGGGAACGACCCCATGTCCAGAACGCAGCATTGGTTCAGCCCCACAAGCAGAAGCTCTGAAGCAGCCAAGTGCCCTGCGGCCATGAGTTGGACTGCAGGCGAGAAAACAAGTTCTTTGTAACCAGACCTGCTGCTCTGCAACCTCCCAAGCTCAGAGCTGCTCTCCTCTGACTTGTCAGGGACGGGCTTCACCCTAATGAAAAATATCTAATGAAGAATCAACTAATTATTCAGAGTTATGGTTTTTCATTAAACTCAGTTGTTGCTTTCTAGCCAATCCCACTGGAGTATGTTAAAGTGCTTCTGTGTGGGCTGAAATTTTCCATTGCTGAGGTCAAAACAGGGTTTATGCTATTTTCCCATCCACATCCTTCAATGTTTGAATGAGGTGGTTTTAATTCACAATAATTCTTTAGCTAATTACTCCAGGAGAAACTCTGGTTTAAAGCTGTCAGGAGCAGCATCTACACTGTCTCCCACTGACAAAAGCAACACCTGAGTGAGGTAAGAAATGACTGCAGCTGCAGGCACTAGGGTAAGCCTCAGCCATTCCTGGGCTAACATACCTGAGGAAATTCAGATTAATCCATGTAAATCAGAAAAAGGCAGCAGCCTCCCTTTCTGTGGCTTTAATCGAGTCAGGTAGGCACAGTTCGGCATTTTAAATATCTTTCTAGCATATGTGTTTTGTGCCATCTTTGAACATGAGGAAATCCAGTTTTCCCTCATATAAAACATTTTTTCTGTCTTCAAAATAATCCTATACCTTAAATGTTTCAGATTTGACATGGAAATCTAGTATGAAAATAGCCTTTTTGGAGAAGTAGGACATAATCTTATTCTGGACAAATTGATTTTGTGTGAGCAAGGTGGAGACTGAGAATATGCAGCAGATATTTTTTTCTGACTGATGTATACAGTGGTTCAACAATGTGCAGGCGTAGAGTTGATTTGAGTAAAATGAAAGAGATCCTTAAGTATTGCATAAGTTTTGCATTCTTTAAGTGCAGTGTTTGCTCTTTTATATGTAGCCTATGAAAATAATTTTTATTCAGACTGAACAGTGATCTGTATTTAGAGTACATTTCTTTCTATAGCTTCAATATGCACTGTGTCTAAAAATGAATTTTACATTGTATCCATGACTTTTCAGAATAATTGAAGATAATATTACACTTACTTGAAGTGGAGGCATGCCCTACAAACATGCACAACAAGGCAGTACTTTAAAGCTAGTGGAATGAAAGGTATGTGTTTCCTGAGAAACTATTAAAATACATAATCTAGGATGAAGCCACTTATGTTGATTAATTGACATAATGAAATTTAAGTAATGTACCAGAAGCTGGTATGTCCAACATAACCTGGTTGTCCCCTGACAGACATCTCTAAAGCTTAGACTAGATGCTGTTTAAAACCAGTTAGGCTAATGAAATGGGTTTTCCTATAGATTTGTGTGTTTTGCTTCTTTAAGGCTCTGCCTTGAATAACCCAGTTTTACCTCACAGTCTCTCCAACACCAGACAAGGCACAGCAAAGCTGTTAGACAGTATATCATTGCTGATCAGCTGCTAGCTGCTGCTGCCAAATGGGAAGCATGAACTGAACTCTACCTGTCTTATTCTTACAGGAGGTTAAAGATGCTCATTTACTCCATTGGTAAAGAATTTAAATGGCTTTGAGACATCATCATGTTTTGAATCGCTTTGGTTAAAAAACCTTGTTGATCTCAACAGGTCCAAAAAGAGGCAAGTGGATGGTAGGCAGATAAAAGAGGAAGTAGAGCTTCATAAATGCATGCAAAAAATGGCGAGGGGAAAAAGGAAGGAAATGGAAAATATTTTATGGATATCTACACACACATCTACAGTAGCCCAGGCTGCTTGCCATCTTCTGAGTTATTGCTTAAAAATCTGCAATTGTTTTGGAATCCAAATAACAGAGAGAGCACTTTTTCCACATATATCAGTATCAAATATCCTGCTAATCAGGTTAATGTACTGGATCCTTTAGTTACTAAAAGAAGGAGGTAGAAGTCAGTTTGATTCCACTTTCCTGGAATGAAAATGGTCCGTTCCTAAAGGAGGTCAACACAGGACAAATTATTCTGAGGTAGAGACCAGGGTAAGATTGCAGAAGTCTTCATTCCCTGCTTTGCTGGTTTTTTCTACTGGTTTCTTTTTCTACTCTTTTTTTTAAATCCTGATTTTTTTCTACTGAGCCCTGGAAATATGCCAAATATATGGAAGAAGGATCACAGCTTTGCATCGGAGAGCAACAAGCCACCTGTAAGCTGCCCATCACTCCAGATAGCTCATAACAGCTGCCTCCCTGCTACAAATCAGTTGTTGGGACCAGACCTATGACCATCCATGTTCCTTCATTGCTAATATGCTCCTCAACACATTTTGTGCACATGTCCATATTAGTCTTCCAGGCAGGTTCAAGGAACAGGCTGGAGCAAGTACAGTCTCCAGGTGATAGTGGGGGCAGGGCAGGGAGAAGAGAATCAGCCATACGGACATGAGTGTGCCATCTACTTGACCTCAGAAAACAGCCCTTGATTGTTTATTAATTAGTATAGACTTTGATCCTAGATCCATGCCTGGTACTAGCTCAGGTACTAAAAGCACATGTTAGAGTGGTCTTCATCCTTGGGCCAGGTATGAATACCTCCATCTCAGAAGGCAGCCACTCTCACACTGGTTGACCAGCCCACTGCCATCAGCCAAAGCAGAGCCTCGATGGTGTCCATTTGTGCAGCCACGGTGTCCATGCTATTGAGCAGAAAGGGAAACGGGGTAGGAGCAGATTTGAACAGTGTCTCTGATTCCCTCAAGACAAAGATAATGTTCATCTGTCTGGATCCACCACAGTTGCTGTGACTTTGTTGCAACAAATGGGTACAAAGGCCAAAGAGTGAACATGAATGTAAGACTGTCCTGTTAGGCAAATACATAAGAGAATGAAATTAAGACTATATATGCAGTCTTAGTTTTAGCATGTAGAAAGATCAAAATTTTTAAACTATGAAACTTATAATTTTAAATAAGTGGATTTCTAATACTATGTCTCTGTATATATGTGCACATCTACACTCAGGCTGCTGAAAATTTTTTCTCTGAAGATATTCTTAACAAGACACAGATTTCCTACTGAATGTGCTGGTTATCGACAAGAAAACCAGAAA
>VZTJ01004583.1:530233-659564 GCA_013397795.1 Orthonyx spaldingii
AAAAAAAAAATAAAAAAAAAAAAAAAAAAAAAAGAGAGAAAGAGAGAAATTGTTTAGCTTTCAGTAAAAATGCTTATATTTGCTTCATTCTATTGCTAATTGTGGTGGGGGATTTTATTTTTCCCAAAAGAAGAGGCACCCATCTCCTATGTCCTTTTTTATTAGTCTTGTTGTCATTGAAATATATGGCTTTGTGCTCATTTATTCCAGGAAAGGAAAATCAGCACAGGGAACTTTGAAATGGAAAAAATAATAACATTTTGGGTTTGGTTTTGGTTTTTTGTTGTTTTGGTTTTTTTTGGGGGGGGGGAGTTGTGTTTCCCATGTAAACAGAATTACTTCTTCAACCAGCCAAAATATGCACTCAGAAACATGCTGATGCTTTTCAAATTGTAGTAGATAGAGGCACTTAATCACCAGTTTAAGTAGAAAATGTGCACCAAGGGAATTTTCCATGGGGTGATTTAGCTGTATGCAAATCTGATGTGTACTGTAGTACTGAGGTGCTCAGGAGCTGAACACTGTAGAGCTTGTCAAGGGATTAGGTAACAATGAAGATTTAAGAGCTGGGACTAAGCTAGATGTAGGTTGGGAATAATATCCTGGTCAATCTATCCTCTGGTGTAGACAGCTAGATAAACATGTAGATAAAACTTACTACAGCAATGTTCAAGCAAAATGCACCACAGGCAAAGAACTGAAGAAAAACTCCCACAAGACACTGACAGCTTTTCCCCTTTTTCTTTCTCTTCATTGAATATTATTGTATTGGAAATATCATGGCAAAACCTCAGGACTGAGCCCATTGTGAACCCAAACCTTCGGGGGATGCAATTTGTAATATTTCTCATTCACTAAGGTGAATCCCACTGGTAGAGTGGGTGACAGTGGGTGCATGCTACTTAGTAGATAATTTATATGTGTGGACTAAAAGCAGCACTGCTGTAAAAAATATGCATAAGGATTTTTATAAACAAACCAAAGGTGTAAATAAATTGAAGCATCATGTGCTCATAGAGTCAGTGTTCTGCATCATTAAAAGGAAAAGGTCTACATTAAGACATAGTTTGTCACCCTCCAACTATATGCACCAATTTCTATCATGCTCATAATGGCTCAGTTTCTACTTATAAAGAGCTATAGTAAAACTGTGACAAGCTTCCAGTACATGAGGAAACAATTCATATTCTTAACCTTGGACTTCCCTGCCTGGGGATGGGTGGCTTTTGGTGCAGGAAAGCTCCCCTGAGACATCCTAGACAGATAAGAACTCTGTATGGGGACAAGTCAGCCAACACAGGAATCAAAACCAAGCAAAAGTGGATTATAGAAACACATCATTGCAGACATTTTGTTCAGTGGAAAAAGAGCTGTAAATACACTTTTAAAAAGATTTCAGCTGGCCTCACAGTTATCTCCATGCAAAGCTGAAACACTAAGAACTTTACATAGGACATAAAAAAGTTCTACATCTATCTGTATTGAACAGTGAGAAATGTTCATCCTGAAGTGCACATGAAAACAAACAAAACCAATGATCCTCAAGTTTTGTACCACATGTTGAGCTCACGTGTATCACTGGGTGTGGAAACTGACTCTCCAAGTCAACGGATCAAATACAAGTATTTCAGTCCTCTGCCTCAGTTTGTCATCTTAAAGTGAATGAGACTAGATAATTTTTTTTTTCTTTCCTTTATCCTTCATATGTCTTTTGCGGATTGTAAGTCTCTGTCAGTGTCTTTACTATAAACACTCTCCTAATTAGATATCTGTGTAAGACAGGAATAATGGCAATTAATATCAGTATTGCAGTTCATTAGATTTACTGAGTTCTGGCCCATTAGTTGATAGAAAAGAATTTCTTTTAAAAATGTAAAGTCATTTTTAACTGTGCTTTTTAGTTGTTTCATTTGGGGCATTTCTGAAATGCAGACTGAGGGAAGACTTGGGTTTTTCTGGCTTTTGCTCTGAACTGAAAGTGCCCATGACTGTGATGGCACAGATTGGAGCCCAAGGTGTAAGTGTTACTTGAGAATTAAGATACCCTGATACAGACATAGTGTAGGATTTTTATGAGGCTGTGGCTTTTGGTAGTAGGAATGCTCAGTTTTCTTCCAGATACTAGGCCTTGGCAATGAGGCTTATCCTTTCCCAAAAGCCATCTTATAAATTGTAGCTTTAGGTAGGTCTTGGAATACTTAAGACTTGAGTTTTCTGGAATAAAATCTGTCTCCACAAAGTTAACTACAAGACCCTTCATGATGACAGAACTTTTAATGTAAGTGGCCAAAATACAGGTAGGCTCACTTTGTCGTAGACAAGGTGCTGCTAAGGGAGGGTGGACTGCTAGGATAGAAAAGCAGAAGGCACAGTGGTGTTGGTGCCATGAAGTACAGGAGTACAAAAAATGGTGCAATTTGCACACAGCAGCAAGCCAAACTTTGTGCTTGAGGAAGGATATGTCCCTGAGCAATGTGACATGGTTACACCTCTCACCTGAATTCTATATCTCATGGGCATTAAAGATCCAGGGATGTCGATCAGCTGTGGAGGATTCTTCATGACTGGAGGACACATGATTACTTTTTATGTGCAAGATATTCTAATTATGCTGTAGGCATCCATTTCAGGTTATAGAATTATTATTGAAAGCCATTTAATTTTCAGTGGCAGTCACTTGAGTGGACAAAGTAAAGTAGCACAAGAAAATTACTTAGCAGAGATCCAGATACTCCATTACTTGCATAAACACACACATAATACAATTTTTATTTTTTGTCTATACAGAATGGCAGTAAAATACTGAATACAGTGTGTTGCTAGTATCAGACTGTTAAAAGTATGAAAAAAAATATATAATTTTTAATTACACCTGCATGAATTTTCTGGATAAAATGAATAACAAATATTTACACACAAGTGTGTGATACAGTATTGTTATACTGCACATACTGAACTTCTGTGAGCAATAATCAAAGTATCCACAATTATTGTAAAAAAGAGTAGAAACACAAACAAAAAAAGATTCCAAGACTTTTAGGAAAGGTTCTAAATTCATATGCTTCAGGGCATAAAACAG
Source organism: Orthonyx spaldingii (assembly GCA_013397795.1). Taxonomy (NCBI): domain Eukaryota; kingdom Metazoa; phylum Chordata; class Aves; order Passeriformes; family Orthonychidae; genus Orthonyx; species Orthonyx spaldingii. Next base: position 533,313 of record VZTJ01004583.1, read on the forward strand.
TCTGTGGATTAAGAAGAAATTTGACATCTGGACATGTAGTCTCTGTAACAACCTACTGTAGAGTTTCTGACATGCTCATCTGAAGCTAGCCAATTTTATAAATGCCTTACTGAAGAAGGTGGACATCTTATCCAGCATCCAGTCCTCTGTGTACTCACATGACTATGTTTTGCCTACCATGAGCAGTTTTTTCTGCTGTAACCCTGTTCTTGATATTTTCCAAATGTAAATTAAACCAACTGGTGGATAAGGTTTCCTTTTCTGTATACCTTCTCCTCTTCCTATTCCTATTCCCATTGCAGAGGACTGTAAAATGCCATGTCCTTACACTACAGGTATTTAGTATGTCTGGGAAATAACTCCTGGAGCTCAGAGGAGCACTAGCAGTACCAAAGGAAGAGAAAAAGAAATCTACAAGGCCCTGCTGGGTTTCTGCCTTAGCACTGGGTGATTCACATGAGGCTTTACTTCACCTGTTGGATGTTTGTGTTTGCAGTCCTTCTCCATAAGGCGGCTTTAATTAAAATGGTAACAAATTCACTACATGAGCACCATCTGAAAGGGACAAAATTTCAGAGGGTTGAGGAAGAGGCTACAGGTACACTGACTCAGGAGGGCAAGCTGTCTTTTTCCAGTGTCTGTGCAATTTATGGCTTTTTAGGGGTGGGAGCTGTATGCTATAGTCCCCAACAGCACTATATGTGATGTGGTCTGCTTAGGCTGTGACACACCTTACACTTCTTCCCTCCACCCAGGACCCAAGGCAGGGGATTCAAAAGGAAGCCGTACCCCAGGTTTAAAGGAAGGGTGCCATTTACAAAGTGTGGGTATCCAGTCTTGCTCGCAAGGGTTCTCCACTGGGACAACAGTTCTGCTCTTCAAAACGGGTGAAGAAATGTGAGGGCTGGGGAACCAGCATTACTACAGGCATTTAATGCTGTATTTATTGCTTTGATTTTGGGCATTTCAGTGTAAAGTCAGTAAAAGCTGCAGGAATTCATCATGTTGAAAAATCAGATACAGCTTGTCTTAAATTGACTATCCAGGGCAAAAAGTTTCTCTGGGAAAATTTTACTCTGGTTCTGTAGATGGAGTTGCTTAACAACTTTTTTATTTAAAGGTATAACACCCTTCAGGTTGTTAAAGAGATATAAAACTTACAACTTTCCCTTCACAATGACCTTGGTATTTCTATTGATTTTTGTGAAAATGAAATACTACGTTTTGTATTGCTGGTTAGCAAGCTTTGCTACATCTCAAATTTCTTTTATTTATTTACATGGAGGTGGTATAAATCACCTGTCCTGAGATTTTCCCACTGTGTTCCACAGATGCACAGTCACTAAGGCTGTGGTGAGGGTGAGACTTGTCAGTGAGGGCTCATGTCTTGACAGTCCCAAGTCATCTGGTACTAAGCACACAGGAACCTTGATTATAGCCCATTCCTGGAGCCTGCAGCAGGATATGGGCTCTGTCTCCCACCATGATATCCAGCCAGCTGGAAGTACCTCTAGGTACAGAGCCATTTTCACAGCAGGATTAATTTTTGGAGCACTGACAGAAGTCTTCAGTGCTATTAGTTCAAATAAGTTTGAAAACTGTTGGATTATAGAACAACTCACAGTTTAGCAAGCTGTTGCCTGAGGATTTTTCAGAAAAAAAAAATGAGAAGAAAAAAGGACAGCAAAATAAAAGCATAGCAAAATAAAAGCATATGAGCTTATGCTAAAATAGTCCTCTGACTTGGGGCATTTCAGTTTTAACTTGGAAAGGAGATTGTGGGAACTCAGAATTTTCACAAAGTAAATCCAAACACAAGTGTCTTAAATTGGCCACCCAAAATCAGAAAGCTCCTTCTGACACTTTTTGCTTTTATTTTGTGTATGAATTATTAAACTGCTATGAATTACCCATTCGTCTTCAGACTTCTAAACGGAGTCTGAAATCCTGTACATTCTGTATACTACAGAAAATTAAGATTATGCAGATGGAAACTACTTCTCTGCTGCAGTTTTCTCCTAAGAAATCTTACAAATACTGAGCACAGAGACCCTGTGCAGAATGCAGCTGGGTGCCATTCAAGTAGTTCTTTCAGGGATGGTACAGGAAGATACGCATGGAGATAGGAGTATCTGAGGCTTCCACCAAGAGGCAGTAATTCCAGGAACTGATGCTCACAGGAAGGTGTGGTTCTCCTTTCAGCAGTGACATTAATGCTTGCTAATTTCCTTGAATGCTACTGGCTAAGCACTTCATGATTGCTTTCCCCATCCCTGAGAACTTCTGTGGAGACTAACAAACATTTGTGCTAGGACTACTAATAGAGTTTTACAACATACCACAAAGATCTTGAGGGGTTTTCCTCCAAAATACTTGCAGATATTCTGTTGATGACCAATGTTTGTTGAATCTGTTATTAAGTAATAGCCATTAATTCAATAATCCACCAGAAATTAGGGCTCTAAGTTGCTTTCAGTTTTGGCTTTTATGGATTTCTCTGAAATGTCATCACAAGACAGTTTTCAATCTCAGCAAGCTCCTCCAGGTCAACAAGTAAAAGACAGTAACAAAGCAAAGCAAAACATTTAACAAATTCAATGAGCATCTATTATCAGCCTGATTACACACTGCACCACACAGTGTCCTAATGATTTCAGTGAGGCTCCATGCAGCATAAGGAGTCTCCCATGCAGATTAGTTTACAAGATCAGGGTCTCCATATGGAACATCTCCTCCATTCACCCCTTCCTATTCTGAATAGAGCAGTATGGAACAAAGGCCTGCTTTTTTGCATATTTGCAAGGGTTTAATTGTTCATAGGCTTGTACTATGATTCAAATGATAATAGCTAAGGAAATATTTCTCAGTGCTATTTAAAACCTATGTTGGCTTTTCTCACTTCAATCACTCACTGCAATCTTCTCTGTCTACTTACCTTTCTAATAATCATTTTTATGTATTTCAGCCACCACAGCATTAGGTATAAATGCCTAAAATCATACCATTCAGTTCCCAGGAATAATTTCGTGGGAGGACTGTCATGGGTGTGTAATATTAAGGAAAAAAAATCAAATGTCAGAAACTTCATATTGATACTTTGATCAGAAGCAACATGAGACTGAAAGTTTTTGAACAACAAACCATTTGAGAGTGTGTAACATGCTTGTGAAAATATTCATAGCATAATTAGATAAATAACAGATCCAGTGTCTATTTTTACTTTCCCTTGATGAGAAGCTTTGCAGGAGAGACTGCTGGTAGTTAATTCTCCCTAACAACAATCTGTGTAATCACAAACCCCAATTAGCTGTGCCTGTTCTATGCTATACAAACTATTTCCTTAGCGCTTCACATCACTACTTTGTAATTAGCTTTCATCTACACGAGCTTTGACTAAAAAAATATAAAAGAGTGTAAGTGATTGTACTGCCACTCAGTATTCTGTGAAATAATCGCTAGCGATTTCAATCAGATTAATTTTATCACCCGTATTAAGGAAAATTACCTCCCTCTTCACTCTCTACAGCTGAGGGCTATTTCATTTCCTGAGATGTTCATAAAAGCATAATATAAAGCAATCTGTAATTGTAAATATCCTTCCCTAATAACTTTGAGATATTTCCTTAATACATCTTTACATTTGGAGTTTCCGTTCCATAAAATACAGTAACAAGTGCTCTATTATGTTTTAAGTGTGTGCTGTTAAGCTGGACAACTTAGCACTGTCCTTCCTGTTTTTACATAGGGTTATATTTAACTTGCAGATAATGGGAACAAGGTTTAAAAGTGATGGAGCGGAATAATGGCGTTACAGCAATAATATATCTTGCCTTTGTGAGGAATAGAACTTTACGGCCTATTTCAGGTCAGCCAACACCAATTCCATTTTTCACAGCCTGACAACTTTCACCTTCACCCACACTCCAGATGGGTATTAAAAACTACTTTCCAAACAAAACTGAGGTTTGGCTATACCCAGGTTTTACACTTGGGGAGGGCCCTTTGATACTTGAAATCGACATAAATAATATAAAATAAAATAAAAAAAAAATGGGCAGCCCACAACAGCCGCATGCCACTGGTTTGTGTGGTGAACCTCCCAGCTATTCAAAGAGCAAAGTAGGCTGCTCAGGTTCTACAGGAGGGGTCACAGCGGGGGAATTTCTTCAACTGCAACACTTGCATGTTCAACTTCTGCAGCAAGGACATGGCATTAATAAAAATTTAGCACCTGGTTTGTGGGAAATGTGAAGTGTGTGTTAGGAGGACCAAAGCAGCTCAATATAGCACCACCAAGAAGATTCATTAAGGTGTTCAGGCCACCAGCACTTCACTGAACACAGATCCAGGACATGAGCACATGTGATGGCTTGTGTGAGAAGCTCCCTGCCTGAGCTGACTGCAGCCTGAGTTGGTCTGTAAGTGTTGGTTCCGAATATATCTATGCATTTTTTAAAAAATAAATAAAGGAAAACATACAAGAGACGCTGTGTGACTAAAGTGCATTCTTACCCATATATGTGTATGTTGTCTGTATATGTATATGATTTCCCCCAACATCCTCAGCTTCACCACAGAGGTACAAGGCCACTGATACAGAAGGTACTCATATCAGGACCAAGACAGCTTAAGGCTGTTTTAAGCAGCTCCTGTTCTCCTCAGAAAGCAGTCTTCCAGCCTTTCAAAGGTAAAGGTGTCTCATTATCTGAGCAGCTCTGTACTCTGCTTTATCTAGCTTATCCCTTGGACTGTCTCACTCATCCCTAATTATTGCAGCTTGAGAGCTGCCAGTACAAAGGAAGAGATGGAGAGGTGACAAAGACCAAGACAGGTAAGGGTGCGTCCCCACTGGAGAAAGAAATTCTCCCTGCCTGCTGCAGTGGAGTCTGAAATGTTCCCAAATATTGCAGCTCCAGGGATAAATGAGGGGAGCAAATCCCACAGGTTGCTCCAGCACACTGTGAATCACTGGATATTGTTGACCATCCCTTGGCACTTTGACACTGTACTGCGTGTGAGATGAAAAATAACACAGTATATCTTGAAATCTTAGGAATGGGGTGGGGGTTGGAGATGTGATACAGTTTCATCAGTGTCATGGTGTCAGGATATACTGTATGTTATAGATAAACTCTCACTGGAATCAAATGCATTGCACTTACCTTTCTCTCTACAGGAGCAGGATAAACTTTCCAACCTTTTAGTCAGGCATGAGAAGAAGTTCACTCTCATCTAGAACAACACCTTGGCTGTTTGCAAACATGCCTCTTTGTATACATGGGTGGTATACACCAGATAGATAGGTTGCAATGGGTTAATTTTCTTTGCTGTTCACTTAAGACACAGAAGAAACATTTATCTCCTCTCTTTCCCAGTATCCACATTTCCATGTTGGTAGAAGACACTGAAGACCAGATTATACACTTCACCTTAGGATGACAGAAATCCTAAAAACTTCCCAGAAAGTGATTTCCAATTGGCCTGAGTTTCTGCAGGAACCCCTGTGCGTGACCCTTTCCCAAGGATGTTGTCAAGAAAGAGCCCTGCAGCTTGTATATCCCCACATGGCACAGATATTCCCAACAAAAGTGTCATTTTCCACTCCCTTTTTTCTGCTTAAGGAGCGTGCAGGGACAGGGATGCAGCAGACAGAAACAATGAATCCCCTGAGGAAAAGGAGACAAAATCATTGCAAGAAGAAAGGCTCAAGTTTATACATCTCCAGAAAAACTCAAACATATGCTGAATTTTAATTTTCTCATGCTTAAATTTCCACTTCTGAGAAGGCCAGCTAATAAACAAAGTCACCTATTACAGTTGTACAAATGTTGCATCCCCACTGTTTTATATTGTCAGGAAAAAAAGTGGAACTAGTAAAAATTCCGTATCCCTGGCAAATATCTGAAACTCTTTTATGTGGAACAAGGATACAGCTAGGGCTGAAAGAACATGTGTTTTCAGTCCCACTGAAAATTTCACTGTCTTCATTTTTGCTTTTATCCCAATTTGGAACAGAAAGTTAAACATTGACTACTGAAACTTCTGAAAATCACAAAGTTCAGAAATGTCAAAACATGCCACTTTAGTATTTCTGATCTAAAGGAAATGCTGAATATAACAAAACTGCAATACTGAATAACATTTTCTGAATGAAACCAAAGTATTTCATTTTAGCTCTGTTCAGTACCAATGTGTGTCTCCCTGACATGATCTTGATATATCGCAAAAGCTGGAGATTAGATGCTTTGTGTTATTAATTTTTTGCTATGGACAGATTTTCTGAATGTGCCACAAGGTACACATCACCCATCATACGAATCCCTGGGTAAGACATCCAGTTGAATGTTGTGAAGTGTAATGCACTGAAGAGATGTTTCTGTATAGATCTTGGTCATTAGGCTGTTAGGCACAACAACTGCACAGCAGCACAGAAAAATGTCGAATAGAGCTGATACCAAATATTTAGTTTAGTTGAACAAGACAAATGGTTTTGGATTGTGTTGATCCAATCCCAAGCACGACACACTCCAGATTTCTAAAGGCATTGATAAATATATATTGTTAAATGTTTCACTGAATTACATGTATCTGTACAGTGGTCATTCATAAAGGGACTCTGGGCTCCATTGGGGTAAAATAATGTGCATTACTGAGTAGTTATACAGATGATTGATGCCACTTTATTGTTAGAGATTAAAATACTGTGAGTTTTTTGACTGAGATAAAGTTAGCTAAGATAATGACAAGTTTTCTGACCACTATAAATACATTTTGCTGTCACATTTAAAACAGTAGATAATTAATGCAGAGCCAGCTGCTACTAATATACAGTATTAAAACTTGTTAATACAAGGCTATAATAAAGCTGTTAATACTAATAATGTCACATAGCATTTTAAACTATGGCAAAATTTTCCTTAGAATTGTTTCCTTGTTATGGAAGGGTTTGTTTCATTTTGGATTTCTTTTCCTAATTAATCTCCAACTGCATATATCATGTTATCTGTCATAAATAAAGTCAGCCCTTGCCTCAAGGGTCCTGCAGTTTAACAGGCAACAAGAAAGTCAAGATGTGTTAGAAATCTAAACCAAGTAGGATTCATTATTTGCCTTATAACAGAAGCTGGGTACCCCATCAAGCACAGGACTTCATTGTTTGCATGTGCATTGCAGACAGATGAAAAAAGATAGTCTTTGTCCTGAAGAGCTTAAATTAAAATATAAATCTAGAGGAAAGTACAGCTTAACAAAATTGCTATTTGCCTGTAAGAGTCTGTTCTTTCTCCTTTTCACTTAAATCCAAGAAAATCTGCAGTGGGGATGGGCATTTAAAGGTGCAATCAAGGCTTCTTGAAATCTGTGAAAGTTGTAGAGCATGCTTTTAAAAATTGAATTCCAGTTATCCAGATGTCTGAGAAATATCCTACTGTCAATGAAAGGAAGGCATTCTCTACTAATTCTCTCACTCTTACAATAAAGCTAATTGAAAATGAGAATAGTTCTGATCACCAGAGTCCGAAATTGGTATTCCAAGAGTTTCATAACAGAAATTGGTTTGCCTCCATTTTACTAAATTATACTGTTCAGTAGTTAGAAACTCATTTTATAAGCAAATACGTACTTACCTATTTTTTAAGGCTCTGACCCACTGATCGTCTTAATGGCTTATAACTACGAGTGTTCCAACTGGTTGATACCATCTGTCTGAAACTGCTAGACAAAAGGGTAGTGGACTAGATCTGTGGCTTTAGCTCATTTAGTTTATATTCAAGAAACTGTGACATTTGTCTTTGGTATGGAACACTGTTGAAATATTATGAAAGCCAAATGATTGTTTAACAGAAAAAGTAAAAAGCAGTGACTAATTAAACAGCAATAAAAAAGAATGACATGGCAGCTGTGGACTATGTAATTCTCTGGTCCCTAGATGCAGATGGGCATTAATATAGCCTGTCTTCTGGGAATTCAGAAAGAAACACAGAAGGGGAAAAGTAGGTTTCCGAGTGCCCAAAGTTAAAACTGTCTCACTAAAATAAAGGCAAGAAGTAAGAGGAATGGATGGCTGCACTGAATTGTGTCTGGGGACCAGATCTGTGGGCTTGTGTATCATAGTTGTGGATGGTCCTGTGGTTGGTTCCCATGTGAATTCAAGGAATACGATCACCTCCAATAAGTGGAAAAGGCTGTCAGTGATAGATGGGAAAATCGTCTCTGCTACAGGAGGTGTCAGAAGAGTGCTCAGCACACGGATGTTAGCTGCCTTCAGGCATAAGGAAAAGGCAAGTTTGTGTCAGTGACCAACATAGTTTCTGACATGCAACATCCATGACATTGAATATTAAGGGTAAGAGAGATCAATGCCTCATTTTATTGAACTCAAGGTTTATATTCATATTCTACAAGCCTGTTTAGAACATGGTTTTCCCCCTAACAGTTCAACACTGACTAGAACCTTTATAACATAAGGAGTCCAATTTGCTAATGATCTGTGTCCATGTACAAATCAACTTAATAGCACTATTTCTGGAAATATTACAAGCAGAGGGATAAGTTTCATATTCGTCAAAGCTGTTCAAAACCATTAAACCATTTGAGTATTTTTTTTTTTTTTTGAGAAACATTAAAAAGATTTAGCAGTTTAAGGAGAGTTCAAGGCTATTTTCAGGCAATTATTTGAAATTGTTAAAATCTGCCTCTGCTTTTTCTAAAATGCACATTGTGATGCCATTAGGGCAGTTCTGACAGGAGTGTAGACAATTAATATTTTTTCCTTCTCTCCTTTTTTTTTAATATTGTTTGGAGTTGATTTAGGGACTCTACTGTGGCCATTTGAATCTACAGCTGTCTTGTTCCCTTGAGAATTATTAGTAGCAATTTGTGAAGAATCAGAAATTTATTTGTCTTTTGACACTGATGACTATACTTACAGTCCAAAGTCTTTCCAACTGAAAAGTTGTCTTTAAAAAGACTTGGTGTTAGCAAGATTTTTTTCTCCTCAGCAGAATGAATGTTCACAAAATTTAGATCAGGGTAAAATTAAAAATTTATTTTTCCTTTTTTTTTCACCAAAATTAATTAAATGTATACTCAGCTTGCTGCATAATATAGTTTGCCTAGGTTTTATAGAGCTTATCAATCCCTGTGGCAGTTCTGAGCACCTTTGCTCAAAACTTATACAATAATGTTTTCCCCCAAATCTAATTTGTCCTGAATCAGGAAACACAGTGAAAATACAATGAACAAAGTTTCCAGTAATTACATCAAAATTAAAATTTCCTTTTACTCCATTCTAATTAAAATTAATTGAAAGCACATGCTTTAAACCAGCTTGCCATACTGTCAATGTGATCAGTTTGTCTTTTTGTAGACAAAGCCATACTTGCTTGCTAAAAGTACACACTTTCTGGCTTCTTCTCTTGCCTTTGAATATTAATAAACTACCCAGAAGGAGGTGAGAATAGTTTTCTCAGTCAATGCTTTGGCTTTCGGTGAAAAATACTTTCAGGAAGTAAAGCAGTAGTCATATTATGCAGAGACCTCAGCCAGGTCTGAAATGAAGCTGAAATGGTCTTTCACGGGACTCTTCCTTCAGTGTGTTGAGAGATACATGATAAGTGTCATTTAAGAAAGTGAGTTTGTAGGGAAAGGGATGGGGAAGACAGACACAGGAATGAGGAATGAACAGTGGAAATGCTTAGCTTGAACAGATAAACAACCAACATCTAATGGCTTCATAAATCACAAGGCAAAAGTCCTTCCTTCATCTGGCACCAGGACTGCCAGGTAATACCACAGGATTCTGATTGTGCATAATATATGCCTGCTTATTGAATGAAATGAGAGAGCTAAAAATAATTATCTGATAAATATTTCTACAGTATTCAAAAAGGCAGGGAGCTGCCTTTTTCTCCTGCACCTCCAGACATTTCCCTTCCCTTCTTTTGGCTGACAAACACAGCTTTCTAGGTGAGATAACAGACGCAAGCATGAGCACACACATGAAGACATACACATGCATCCGAGCATGCACACGTGTTTTAACTTGATATTTGTTTTAAAGGCTGCTGTGCAAAGTCTGGTGGACTAATAATATGCATCTCCAGGACAAACACACACTTACAGTGTGTTTTGGAGGCACCACTTTGACTCAGAAACAATTCCACCTTTCACAGCTTCAAATAAACATGGTAACTAGAAAAAATAAGTGGTTTAAAAATCAAAGGACAGAATTTCCTGGCACCACCAGATACAGAAGGTATGTAGGTAAAACTAAAATATCAGCCTCTCTTATGTCCCTTTCTTTCTATTTCCTTTCTAAAAATGAATTCCTTAAGAGTTACTCACTTTGCACTTCTTGCAACCAAAAGTAAATGTGTATAATCAGTCCACTAATGCTCTCCATCTCTACTGTCACTTTCATCTAAAGCTATCAAGAGGATGATACTACAACATATAATCCCTACAATCCTAGTTTGAGTATGAGCCACTGTTTTTAAAAAATAAAATAATAACTGCTTTTTGGCAGCAATGCAAATGTAATTAACCTCCTTGCTTTCCCCTTCTCCCTTTCGAAAGTCCTAAGCGTGTTTGTTCTGACCTCTACGTCTTGCACAAATGTTGGTAAGCAATGTGGTAGACAGTATCAGAGAACTAAATATGCTGAAGAAAAAAATAACTATCTTTGGGGGCAAAGGAATCTATGTTTCAACGAAGTCAGTCCCCAGCTAAGTTTCACCATGTATATGTTTGTGCCAGGACAGCACCAGGGCAGAAACAACTGCCAACAGAGCAAAAGGGCCTCCTAAAGCTATCACTGCCTTTGCATATGTACTTATAATCTAAAAAAAGAACAATTTACATATAGGGTTCTACCTCTTCTAGGAGGAGGGTCAAAACTCAAATCTTTAGTTGCTCACTCAAGGTCACAGAGAAAGTCAGCAGGGGCAGGATATGGTCCCAAAGTTTGTTTACCAGGTCTGCATCATCCTGATAGAGAAACACTATTTAAAACAGCTCTTAAAAAGTTTTCAGTCACTAGCTTCTCAGGATATATAATTGCATATTACTGTGGCATTTTAATCACTTCTGAAAGTACTGTTTGGAATTGTAAAGTTGTTTGAAGACAAAGCAATCTACAACATGCATAGTTTAAAAGGGGCGAATGTTAGAAGTCTGCACTTCTCATGGGCACATTTAGCCAGGCCTTTTTCCTCCTCCTCCCCCAAACTGCATGCCAAAAGATGTACGATCCACTTTCTGAGCCAGGTCACCTTTAAGAGCACAGTGTCATGCCACAGAATTATTCGCCAGTCCTCACCAGAGATGTCTGCAAGTGCAAAGCCTGTGACAAAGGACTGAAATGACAGCACTTTGACTCACTTCTACATTGTGTTTGTTTAGGAAGGTCCTAGAAATTGTATTTCACCAACCACATTCGCTATCAACACACAATTATCTGGCTTAATCATGTGGAACAGTGGCAAATTCACCTGGGGCTTAGGAACTAATGACATTCTCGTCTGAGCTGCTTTAGTGAAATGGCCTAGCACCTGAAGCAGGAACAGCAAGATTGCTCAAGAAAATTTGGTTTTCTTTTTTCATTTCACAGCATAGGGGCTCTGCTCAAATCAACAAACGCTCCTGATTAAATAGCTGTGGTAGTTGACTTATTTGCACTTGTGTGTATGGCTCTGAATGTACATTGAGAATCCCTAACCTTTACAGGAAAAGAATTGTCTGTGACTTGTTTTTAATATGTTGTATTTTGACATAGAAAATAGTCAAATAATTTTGCACTTTATAATTTTGGTACAATGAGATCTGTAAGTGTGGGTAACTCCAAATATTCCAAAACCAGCACGGGGCAACAGCAAAAAAACTCCACCTTTTCTCACACTGAATGTATTTGTATCTATTTTTGTCTACAGCCTGGGCAGGGCCATTTAAATTCTGCTTGCTCAACAGAAACTCAGACTTATATGTTGGTCCCCCCTAGTATACAGGAGATGAGATGAGTTATGTTGCTGCTGACTATGCCACTTCATCTCAAAAGTTGTGAGGCAGGCAAAGAGGAGAAATTGAATGTTCAGGCTTCTGAATGCTTCAGAAAAGGGATAGGGAGATTTTGGGACCACCCAACTCCTTTTATTTTGGCCGAAGGAAAGAAACTATATCCATGAATAAAGTCTTTCAAAAAACATTCAGAAAGATATAGTAGGTGAGATTTTCATACTCAGCTTTCATATTCACCTTTGACATTTCATGTTCAAGGACTTCACTTCGGGGCAAAATACCCACAGTCTTGCACAGACAATTCCAAAACAAGGCAGTGCAATGTTGGGCTTGGTGTGACCACTTTGCCTGTTATGAAAATTAATTAGCATTAACTGCGCTATGGGTATCAGCTCAGACTGGTACACAGATGAAATTGAGTTTATATGGATAAGCTGAAAAGCCACCCACTCAAAGTTGGTTCTGCTTTGACTACTACTAATACTCTATCCTACTAATGCAGCATCAGCAGAAAGCTGGATTTGTAGCAGAAGATCTCCCCTCCCCGCCCCCGGCCTCTCTATCATGATTGCTACCACATCAGCAGGAGAAGAACTCATATAAGGTTGTGCATAAAGCAGTTTTTGCTCAGCCAGCCTATGCAGCCCACATTTTGGAATTCCAATGCCCTACTACTGATTGCCTGACTCATTGTAACAAAGCTCTGGCAGCAGAAGCTTTGGCAATTTCTGGAGGAGTCGATGATTCAGGATCCTCTTAGTAAGTGGCACTAATGCAGATAGTCCTGCTAGGTTATGTGAAAATATGCATTTCCACTTTGTGAGTCAGTGCCTCCACATAGGCATAAATCTGGCCAAAAGGGTCACTGAAAGATTGAAATGGCAAGTCCAGTTCTGTAAACACAAGGATAGAAAACATCCATAGTCTCAGAAGCCTACGAAGAAGTTATCCCACATGGTCACAAATGAAGAGAGTTTGGTTTGATGTTGATCTCCAGAGGAAGTGATTGCTGACATGCCATGTTGTTTAACTGGAAAGAGCTGAAGCTTTGCAGCAAGTGGACTGGAGTGGAAAAAAGTAGAGGGGCAGAGTTATTCAGATTAGCTCTAATGTAATGTTCAAGCATCTCAGGAGGAGCCTAGAATATCCTTTTGTTTCCTGAACTATCTCAACAAAAAAATAAGTAAAACAAGAATAATTTTGGAGGCTATGAGAGAAAACAGTTCTTCATAGCAAGCCTTCTTTGCTGCAAGAGTCTGAGACTTACCTATTCATTACAAGACAGTCACCAGGATAAGGTGTCATCAGTACCGCCTTTGAAGCCCTCAGCATATTGCACTGTCCCTGGAATTTCTCAATCATCCAAAGGTTCAATTTCTAACACATACCTCTAAACCACTACTATGGATCTCATGGGGAGCTTGGGGTTTCTAGGACCCCCAAAGATATTCCACCCATTTCCTTAGCAAGCACTTGGCTTGGCACTGTCTCAGCAACCACATGACAGCCTGCCCTTGGTGTGTACAGCAAGCTTTGCGTGACTGCAGCAATTATTGCCCCTTGATGTCTCACTCTGTCATAACTGTAGTTTTGTTATCACTCCACATTATGGTGCTTTTCAAACCTTTGCTCACCACCAGTGTAAATCAGTATAGCTAGACTGAAGTCAACAGTTACAGTAAGTAGCATTGAGAGAGAATCCAGACAATAAATCCAACTTGCTGAAATCAAGAAAGTTCTTTTTGAATATATCTGTATCACTGCTTCTGTGAGACCCCTATGTGCTCTAAGGCCATGCTTTAACACTGGAATATCTAACATCTCAGGGGAAAGATCACAGTTACCAAACTGACTGTATTTCAGTGACAGATAGGGGGATAAATGCAGTCAGCACAGATTTGTATGGCTTCTGTGACAGGAGTGCATTGCCATCAACAGCAGTTTAGTCAGTGAGTTCAACAGTTGGAGGACACAATAAATTCACCCTATGCCAGCAAAAGAATGTCACTGATAATGGGGAAAATTTGCTTCCAAATGGTCTTACCCTGTGGTCATTTTGGATATTTTGCTGTTTAAGGCTGTAGTACTGGTTAAATGACAGAAAAGAAAAAAATGTGAGACCAGGTGCATTAATGCAGATATGTATGTGAATCCTAACATTAAAGCATTTCATTCTAGTCCCTACACAGAAGTTACTATACGTACAGTCACTTATCACTAATACTAGGTTTCATCAGGCATATCTAAATCAGGAAATAATATGGTAATTTTCATAGTCACCAAGTGGAAAATATTTATGGTGCAGTAGTTTAATATATCTGTATTTTATATTTCTAAGATTGTACCTGATGACATAATAAGAGTTGAGTTTAAATAACTGGATGATTTCAGAAAGAAAAAAAAATCTGCACTGGCAGAAAGCTTACTTCTTTATAAAAAATCTTTTCCACGTTCATCAGGATTGCCAGCCTGGGGCAAACTTAATTAAAGTCAATGGAGAAAAAAATTGAATACTTAAAAGTGCTATTTGGGGCTCATAGAGCTTGAATGACTCAAAATATGAAATATTCAATTACTAATAATTGTGGGGTTTTGTTTGGTGAGCATTTTGTCACTCACTCCACACTTCACATCCTCCTCCTTTCTTTCTCTTCTAGACAGAAGGGTTAAAAGAGAAGAAAATTAGCAGCTCAAGTTCCAGATCCCAGAGTGAAGAGGTACCCAAGTTTCACCAGCCCTTTGCTCTTCATCATTCTAATCTCTCCCTTTGATCCAGACCTTGTGCTTGCTGCTCTCTTGCTGGCTTCTTTCCTCTCTGCCTGAAACATGTTCTCTCTCCTCTCAGTCTTTTTTTCACTTTTTCTGGGTGTGATCATGATTCATGAAGTGATGATCTGACTTTGAACATGTCCTTACATTTAGCAGCTCCCTAGCTTAGGTGCCAGGAAGGGTTTGAATTTCTAACTGACTTGAGCACACAATTTAATAAACTCAAATGCTTTAAATGGAGATTTGAAGGAAATAATACCAGGAGATATTTTTCAGCAAAAGTTCAACAGGGCTTGTAAAGGGAAATCTGTTGGGCAAGGGCAATGAAACTTGAAATGGTTTTGTTTATTGGACTGCAGTATTAGAGGAGGTGAGCTCAAATTTAAATGTATCCCCTGCCCAAAGGGACATCTGATTCCAAATATTTGGTTTTATATCTTGGGAGACAGAGTCCATTGGGATTGATGCTTAAGAAAAAGACAAAATGCTGTGCAAGAGGTCAAGCAATTTCCTCAACTTTGAAATTAACACCAAATCAAACCAATATTTAGATATATGTATTAAAATAGGACATGAAAGAACCAAAGTCAGCCCCACAGACCAAAGTTAAATGTTTCCTAATTTCAAATATACGCCAAGAACTATGAAAAAAAGGACAGCTTGGGCTCAGTTATGAGATATTCAACAATTCCAGAATTACTGGAAGAAACAAGAGTAAGGTTCATTAAGTGACTGATGAGGACAGGCTATTTGAGTGAAATTTTTTAAAATATTTTACTTTCTTACAATAAAAGAAAATCCTAACCTGGAGAAAAGGCAAATTAATTAACATATTCTCCAGTACTTAGTGACACCTCAGTAGAAGGAAACTCTTAAAATGTGAAACCCTTGACATTGCCAGAATAGAAAAATAAAGTACATGTCTCTCAGTGGGTACCAGGGACCTATATTATGTCCTACTGTTGGTTACAGAATTTTCAATATTTTCTTATCCTTTTTCACTCATATGAACTGCAGCTTATAGCAGTGGTAATCATTTCCTGTGTTTGAAAAAGAGATGAAAGCATTCATGGATGAAAGCAAGTTGGATTTAATCTCCTTCTCTCTCATCCAGTGCACTGTACTGATCATTTTCCAAAAAAACAAGACTTAAGCTCATTTTTGTCATGACAAAACTAGTTTCATAATAATCAGATGGCAATTCCTAGTGTACACAATTCTAATATAATTACCAGGAGGAAATGTAGAGGGAGTTGCAGGTTTGAGATAAAGAAAAGCCTGTGAATTTTGTATTAATGTCTCAGACTCTCTTATTTGTGCAAGTAATCAATCTTTCGGGGAGTAGAATAGTAATTCTTTGTGAAAAAATGACAAGAGTCTGAGGAAGAAAGAAGATAATCTGAGTTTCATTCTGTACACAGCAGGTCAGCTGTGATTGACAAAGCTCATCACAAAACTATAGCTCCCGGAATAATCCCAATAGCAGAGTTTCATTTGCAGCCGAAGCGGTGTTAATGACATGTTTAACAGCTGCTTGTTGAAGTTTGGAATCTGCATTAACCTGCAGAGCAGTGAACAGAGAAATGAGGGGAAGTATTGAAATCAAGCCCTCATTATGCCGACAGCCCAGGGTAAGGGGTAGCGAGGGGTTCGTGGAGCGGGAGGGCGGAGAGGCGGGTTCGGAGGGCTCGGTTGCGGGTAGGGATAGTCGAGGAGATGATAGCATCTGATCAATGAGCACAAAAGGCTACAAAAGGGAACTGACAGGTTTGACTCAAGACACCGAGGAAGGGGGAAAATAGACAACTGGAATGAACAAAAAGGGAGAAGTGGAAAATGAAGCACTGGCAGCTCGGCTTGTGAAGAGGAGAACGGCACCGTACCTTGCAGGTTATCATACTCCTTAGGCAGCCCGTTCTCCAGTCTGTAGCTGTTCTCTTTTAACCAAAGGTCTTTGACTACTCTATAAAGAGGACCAATTTCACAGCATTCAGTCTCCTGCTGATATTTCTTTTAAGATCAAATGCTATTCCCTAATGAAGAAACAAAGCCAAGACACTTAATGCCTTTCCATGCCACGCTGATATCCAGCAACCAGATATATAGAAATCCTGGTCTGACTCCAATCCCCCTACACCAATGTACATGTT
Source organism: Orthonyx spaldingii (assembly GCA_013397795.1). Lineage (NCBI taxonomy): Eukaryota > Metazoa > Chordata > Aves > Passeriformes > Orthonychidae > Orthonyx > Orthonyx spaldingii. The sequence goes on from VZTJ01004583.1 coordinate 550,244, forward strand.
AAGAACCTGAGCGTGCTTGACTTGCCTGTACTGTACTGTCCTACACCAAATCCCTCTTTCATACTGCTAATACTAACATCAGTGTCACAAAAGCAAAGGGCAAAGACCTGGAAGTGTCTGATCCTTATGTGATGCTTCAAAATGTTGGCAGTGCCAGCAGGCATCTTTTGCTGGAGATGACAATTAATACAGACATACATACAGTACCTTCATAGGTTAAACAAAATGGCTCAGTTATTCTTAGCACTGCTTCAGCTATGGGGTTCCATTAAAAGTCATTTGAAGGCCATCCCTCACACCAATTCTATTGACTTTTCTTGTCTGAGGGGCTTCTTAGTCAGTGTTTTTCACTGGACTGGGTTCCTCTCTGTTACTTCCTGATATGGATGGGACACGTTTAATCCTTTTGAAAATCATTCGATTTAGACCATAAATTGTAGGTGGAGGGCAGTGAACTTTCACTTAAGTCCCAGATTGTCCTAAGCTTCCAAGCATTTGAATTCAAGCACATTACAGCTTTAACTGAAAAGCTTCTCAAGCACCTAGCTTAATGTCTTTCCAAAGACAGGCACTTGAAAACATAGGCATATTTTTGGTTAAGTCTAGCTAGGCTAGATTCAGTAGACCCCTCACAGTACCTCTGATCTGCTACTATAGGGGCCCTTACCACTAACCCAAGTGACCAATCCTGGGAAGCTGGAAAAGATTTTTGTCTTTAAGAATATTTGGTATTCAAAGCCAAGACATCCCAAGGATAAGATAAGAAAAGCAAAACCAAATTTTGGAGGTGTGCAAGTCTGACACAAGTTTAGAGGTCACACTCTAGGGTCTACCATTCAAATCGCCTACGATTTTTTTATCGTGCCTGCTTCTCCAGTGTTTTATTTGCTGTCTCTTTTTTATTTTTATTTCAAATGTCTTTGTCTCTAGTGAGGGTCAAAATCTCTGCTCTGGAACAACATTGTCTGGGAAGCAAGCCAAAACACAGCTGCTGCTCTCTGAAAACAACAGGAGAAAGCAGAACAACATTGAACTGGCATGGTCCAGAGGCTAAAGCAGGAGTCAGGGACCTGTGTGATATAAATACCTTCACAGTGATTTACCATAGGACCAAAGGCAATATTTCTTGACATTCTTAGTCAGAAGAGGTTTTGTTTACAAAAAAAATATTGACTGTTCCTGTGGTAATTTTCTCTTGCCTGCTTGGTTTCATGTGGTGAACCTATTTGAGACCATTTTGGGGGGGAGTCTTCACAAGCATTTTTGCAGGTAACCTTCTCAAATCTTAAGGCACATAGCAACTCAAAAGTTGCATTAGGGCAAAACTGGAGATAGATACATATGTAAGGTGGAAGTAATATACATCATCTCTGCCAGTTAAAGTCTTCCACAACCTCAGAAAATATATGCGGTTTGTCACTCTATCCTCTTGCACAGAAAAATCTTCATATCCTGTGGAAAATTTCACCTACTTTCTTAGCTGTTCCATGGACTCAGGCATTTAAAATCGGACAAACTTTGGTACCATTTTCTTATGTTTAAACAACCATTTTCTGACACTGAACAATGTCAGATACTGCTCATGGTTTTTTCCTTATGCATACCTGCTAGCTATTGCATTATCTAAAGACTTAGATAGTATTGTTAATTCGTCCCCTAAAATGTATGCGATGGATTTACACAGATCCTGATGGCTTTGACAGTAAGTGCTACTCCTGGGACAGTCTTCTTAATCCATGTTCCCAAACAAACCTGAGGGCAAAGACTGAATGATAGTAAGCTGTTGAACATGAAAATAAATAACAAACAAAATGAAACGAGATACATCTATGGAAAAATTTGGCAGTGTGTTTAAACACTATTGTTGTGATTTTCAGAGCTATTTTTTAAATAAAATTACTCTGTTAGATAATTTTCTCTGAAAAGGCTTAGGAAGTCTTATTATTTTCAGCTCAGCCTTTAATTTTGCAGTGGCCAGGAACTTTATTACTGAGAATATAAAGGCAGAAGAAGGGTTAGTCTTTGAATATAAATACACAAAATTCACAATCACTACAACTAACCACTGTTCAGCTGCCACTCCATTCTCCTTCACAATATCAGAGCTCTATAACTTCTGTTGAATTTTGGCATAATTTATGAATTTTGATATTTTCTATATGATAATATTAATCATTGGGTGTGTTCCTAGCATTGTGTACTGCTTGTGCTCTCCAAATCTGATTTTGTCAAGTGCTTTATCTTCTCCTATTTGGCTTCTTTGCAATAAATACATTCCAGTATTACACTTCTAACAGTAAAAGGTCAATTTCACATGCCTATGCAGAGTTTGCAAGGCAGGGACTGGGAGAGATGGAGTATGTAGGAGCCCCAAACAATGAGAGTTTTCTCAAAGATAAATATTTCCCACTGTAAGCAGTACAAATTTGAGGATTTCCTTTGGGAAACAATACTGCTGTTGTCATCTGCAGTGACCATGACTTTACACCAGGTCTACTTATTAATGTTCTCCATTAATATTATCCAGCTTTGCAAGTGCTTTAGAGAGACAGTAGAGTGCTTTAGTATCACAGTATCTGCAGCACAGAGAGTTGAAGTGACTTACCTGAAATCCATCATCCAACCAGAGGGATACTCTTTCCTATTCCTCCTGTCACACAGCTTCCCATGTACAGTATTTAACAACCTGGCAGTTCAACTAGCAAATCTTTCAGCTTTGTTGAGGTAAATTGTCAGCAGCATTCCAGGAAACTGGTATAAACATGTAGAAATGATGATGAGGATACTGAAATGCCCACAAAGACGGCAACTGGACTTAGACATATAGAAGAAATACATGTTTTTATTGATTTTACTGACCAAATTTTGTTGATTTTGCTTACCAAAAACCCCTTGACACTAAAGATATTAATCTGTGATTGTGTTTATGTTTCATCATGAAGAAGTCTCTCCACAGGCAGTGGGATTGACACTTCGCAAAAGAAGGAATTGTCAAAACAGGGATTTTCCTGTAGAAAAATGGGAGTATGCACAAATAGAGAATACACTGATTTTCATTCTGTTTCAGTGTAAAAATATTACAATCATCCCGTGGCTTTTCTGAAGTTGTTTAATTTCACACCAAGGAAAGTAATAACAAAATAAAATAAAATAAAATAAAATAAAATACATATTTTTTTAAAATGAGAAAAAAAAAAGAAAAGAGATTCCGTTTTTTCCTAAATACATATACATTACACACACATACACACACGCACGCACACACACACACACAAACTAATTTGGTTTAAGGAAGCGAGAAGATTTTGACACCTTTTATTGGGAGCATATGCTATATTTGCCGTTAGCATTTCAGGACCTTTTTTTATAGCCTGATAAGAATGGGGTGGCAGAAACATAAATGAGAATCTAACTCCATACCTGTCTGAACAAATTTCTTGCACTAATGGGTTGAATTACAGGAGATGATCTTGTTGCCATATGTGCATTTTGCTCCTCTTAACCATATGGCTTTACTGCTAAGCAAAATATTCCTAGATTTCTATTTTTTTCATCCTCAAGCTGGGACAAATGTCAGCTTTTTGAAATTTTTCCCACATTGAAAATCAGGGAAAAAATTGTATTAAAGCAGCTAAAATATTTCCTTTACGTCTCAGACTTTCACAAAAGTTTACAGTAAATTACTCTAGCTTACTAAGCAATCAGTTATTTTGTGCTGAAAATAGTGATATTTTTAATACAGCTAAGTTCAGAACAGACCGATAATTTACCAGGTTTTTAAAAAGTTTGAGTTTGAATGAATCAATATATTTAGCAAATAAGTGCCATTTCAGTTGAAATCTTTTTCAAGTCATGTCAAATAAATGTAATGTATGCTTTATGATTAGAAGGGAAGCCAATAAGCTTTCTCTTAGTGCAGGAAGTGACTTAGGGAAATGTGAAAGTGGGATAGGGAAGGTATACAGAGGTAGGTTTTGTATTAGATCAGAGGTTTCAAATCAGGCATGGAACAGGACAAAGGAAGAAGCAAATAAAATGAGCAAATAAATGGGAAAGGAGTTTTGGTAAGGACTGTGACTTCATCTGTGGCTAAGGGAGAAAATATGAAGTCCGTACTTTGTCAATAAGCTAGCTATGAGTTAAGTAAATTTCTGCCCTTATTTTGGACTTGAGTCATAAAACCATGTGGTCATAAGAGAGCATTAAAAGGGGCCTGTGATTTCAAACCTATTACCAAGTGTAATACAACTAACTGTATACCTTGCGTGTCTCTTAGTTTCGTTTCAGCCAAAAGGGTCAGATTCACAAACCCTTAGTCTAACCCATGATTTGAACCAAACTGGTAAGAAGAGTCAGGGACAGATTTGTTTCAACAGCACAGTCATGAGCTGGGAATAAAATGCTAATGCACCAAATTCTTGACTGTCTTTGACTAGAGAATAATAGAAGCAGTCAGAACATCTCGCCTTTGAATTTACTTCCTAAATGGGGGGAGAAACAGTGGAGAGCTAGATGGATGAGTGACGGCCTTCTTTTAGCATTTTCCCACCAATATCCATCTCTCATAAGAAAATATAAGTGATCCTTCATCTTTCCCTTGATCATAGACATGAAAAAAAAGATCATGACCACTGATCCCCTGAAGAGGATGGGAAAAAAATGGAGAAATTATGTCCACCACATTGCAAGGCAGAGATACTGGTTCTCTGCCAGAATCTGGGGCAGAATGCAGCAAGAACTCCGGCTCTCCAGTGGCCATGGCTAGCAAGCATGTTCTCCAGCTACATGACTCAACATTGTGAACAATTTTCCCAGGTTTCTATTCCAAGACATGGTTATTCCATGTTATGAAAGAAGACACCTGGGATGCTCACCTTGCCAGAGCTAAACGGGCAGAGAGGGTCTGCTCTGTTTTTTAACAAGTCTTCCCATTCCTGATAAGCGAGATCTCTCATAAAGAGAGATCTTATTCTGCTTAAAAATGCAACATGGATCTAAAAGTAGATGCAGTCACAGTATTAGTGGGAGTAAAGATATGGGCAATTATTGCTTATTTCATAATCATTTTAGGTTTTAAGAAATCAATTAATGCAAAGCTAGTGCATGTTTTGCCTGATGTTTTTAAAGGTCACCCACCCTTTTCTTTCAAAGATCAAAAGCATGAACTAATACCATAGTAAATGTTCAAGCCTGCAAAGTGTCCCTCCTCCGTGACATGACTTAGGTGTTTGTTCCTTTCCTTGCTTTGATCTTTTCCCAGTAGCATGCAGGCACTGTAACCTTTAAGTCTGAATTGAACTTGCAAACTCCTAATGACTGAGCAAGTTCAAAACTGAACAGAAGTACTCTTTTCCATTCATTGCTAGTAGGAATAGAGGAGTCTTGACTTTACATTGTCAGCATGAAAGAAGTTGCCTATGAATATTTACCTTCAAATTAACACAAATTTTCTACAGCTTCTGCTAAAGCTAAATTTTACCCAGTTTCATGATGAGGCCGCTCTCACATAAAGCACAGTTTTTGTCAGGAAAGAGAAAAATTAGATTAATCCTTCAGTGGCAACAGGAATTTACCCCCTTTTTCTGCCTAGCATGGCAGTAAATATGCTCATGAAGCATCTTTTTAAAAAATACCTTAGTGTCCCAAAACCATAAGGTAAGAATTCAGGGGAGAAATTAAAAGACATTTCTGGAGGGTAGGAGCTGATGCAGTCTGGCCATTACTACCTCTGCTGGATTTTGGAGCATTATAATCTCTACTGAGGGTCTTGTATCAGAGTCAGCTGCAATGACGACGATCAGTAAAAGCACAGCTGGTCTCCTACACCAATTGACTCACAGTGACCATTAGCTCACCACATTTTCAAATCAAAATTTATACTAAATGGAAAACCCCAAAATATTAATATTAGATGTTTTTTGTAAACAGTTGTGTTTTCCTGCGGGGTGGACTGGGATGTTTCATTCTTGCTTGGGATGAAAAATTATTGAATGATGACAACCTGAATGTCAATCTGGTCATGCCATACTTTTAGTACCTGCTAAAGCCTATTACAAACACACCAGCACTTTCTCCTTGAATTTAGAAGTATGACTTTACTTATGGTTCTGTGCAAAGGCAGTGGCTCAAATTCCAAGTTTTTGTTTCTTATGTGGGTAGAAGGTTAGGTACTACATATCCTCCTTTATTGTAATATTACAGATTTAGTTATTTAAGAGCAAAATAATGAGCCACCAAAAAACAGATTTTTGGGAGACTGGAGTGAGCAGTAAATCACTCTGTTAAATTTAGCTTTCTTTTCCACAATTCTACTCATTATTAAAATCTCTTTTCAAGTCTGTGAATTTATTTGAAGCAGAACTCTGTGGATATCCGATATACTCTCTCCAGGGGAATTTAGAGATTGCAACATGTTCTGAAAGAGCAATGAACTTACTGCCCCTTTCTATGATATCAACAGAAACTCCTGTCCTAGACATATAGCAGTCATATCTCAGTAAGAAAAGAGATTGAGAACTGCTGTTTTGTTCTGGAATGGTTAATTTGTGTTTCTTATTCAATCTTCTTTTTGGTGGGGATGAACTGTGCTTCTAGCCAAATTTTACAGACAAAAATTAAAAACAAAAAAAGCATTTTATTTTCTGCATATATGTTTGTGTACTTGAAATACACTTCCCATTAAATTTGTACATGTAATGTCAGACAAAAAGGACACTTATACTGCAAGAAACGGTTTTTCTTGGCACATGATCACATGAGTATGCAGGAAGTGGTTTTGGCATATTCCTTTTTCTTCTTGCTTTGTTTCAATCTGTTATTTTTTTGCATTTGTGCTATTCATTTACCTCCAATTTAAGAAATAGGAATTTTTAAAAATTAGTACTTAGCAAAGGGCACCAACATATGCAGAATTTGCCCAGAAACAATCCTATCAGACTGGTTGATGGCCATAAATTGTTTTTCTGACTCTGAAGTACTATGCAAAAAATAACAGTCCTCTTCTTGCTCAGGCAGCCAGCATGCTACACTAAAGTTAAAATCTTGCTTGAGGTTTGGTTATCAGAAAGGAGAAAACTTTGATTCTCAAAGTCAGGAGTAAATGAGTGCACATCATAGCAATGTTACGACCATTTAATCGTTTTTCCATAAGAAAAGATTAAAATGCCTTAGTTATGCTAGATTAAATGCTCATTCAATAATTGCAATGGACAGTATGCTTTCAGAGTAGGAGAATTAAATTAAAAGAAAGACAACTACAGAAAATGTACTAGTGGTAGAATTAGACAATGTTTCATCAGTCCCTGATGTCTCTACTGTAATGAACCTGTCAAAAGATAATAATATTTTAGTGAAAGGTGTGATTGGATAAGTCACGTTATTTATTAACTGTTACCCTAAAATATCACTTTTGTCTTATTATTAAAGAATGGTTAGAGGGCAGCAGGGATGCCTGACATAAAGCATTAAAACATGGATTATAGCTATAACAGGCCATGAAGTGTATATGCTATGCTATAAACTCTGTAGCACAACTGGCTAATACCTGATGACTCCGAGCATTCAAGGAACCATAAACCAGCAGACTTTGTGCAAGGTCTTTAGATTGATCTGTTAATTCAGTAGTGTCTTCAGCTGTCTTCCTGGAGCTATCTTTGTAAAAACTTCTTAACCATCTAGTGGCTACAATCTTAGATTCTAGATCTGATTTTCAAAACATTGCAGTGAAACACTTTCCTCTTCTGTTTTTTGTTTGGTTTGGGTTTTTTTATTATGGTGGCATGGCAGTAGGCAGGAGGGTGTTATGGAAAAAGGAACTATACAGCAGCAGCAAACTCAGCAGAAAATCATTGGTCAGAGATCACAATAAGCTCTCAGGTATTCCCACAACACGTGCATTTTATTGCAAGCCCAGGCTAGGTCATCTAGTTTTATGGTAAAGAGGGATCTCTGTAAGTCCACTACACAAGACAACAAAGAGGGAAAAATTACACAGTGGTGTTATGGACGAGAGCAAAAGAGCTATTATGAGAAGGGAGGGATTTGGCTCCTATAATGAGGAGGCCATACCTCAACCACAAATAGCAAGTATATAGAAAGTTTCACTCAAAACACTCCTTTCTCTGATTTTGTTAAAGCAACAGGAGTGAAAAATCAGAAGTTCAGACTTCTGTAGCAATGCCTGACATTTTTACCAAAAAAAAAAAAAAAAATCAAGGCACAAATAATTTTGCATTTTTTTAATCCAAATTTCCTTGGCTCAGCTTAGGATCAGCAATTACAAGTAGGATTCTGCCAAATCATATTGCCGTGTAGCAGTTGCTGGTTGCTCTGAATAATCTGTCTTTCCTGTGGCTGTTAGACCACATCACACTGATAAAATGCAAGATGTGGCATTGTATACAGAAGAAGCTTTTAAACAGCAAATGTACAGCCTTTAACTGAGCATATGACCTTGCCTAAAACTGGGCCTCAACTTCATTCTCAAGCAAAATGTATCTTGCATTTCCAGAAATTGTTTTAAGAGAAGATGGAAAGTCACCGATTCTATACCAAGGAAAAGCTAGCCTTGTGGAAAGAGGAAAAGCTATTTAAAGTGAACCCATTCACTGATAAAAGCACGATTATTCCTGTCAGATGCAACTTGATCTAAAGTGCTAAGTGTGGGGTTAAATCCCTCATGTTCCTTGAAATTCAAACTCTTCAATAAGTCAGGGGCAGCAGCAAGGTTTTGACTTTTCCCATTATTGCCATAAGAACTTCTGTTAAATACATTAATTCAGGGAAAAATAATGCAACACTGGACAACACCAAACTGGCAAAGTCCTGCAGTACACCTAAATTTTTATGTTTTATAAGAAAGGCTACTCATGAACAAACCAAGATGAGTGACACACTGGGGCAGATACCAGCAGTGTGCACATCACCTCAGCTTCATCAGCATCACTGAACCTAAGCATTCCCTCTTGCCAGCCTGTAGATGGGACCTTCAGGGCTCTCAGAGACACACAACACACATGTGTGCACATACACACCCATGTGGGAAGATCAAATCCCACAGAGTGTGTATTTACACACATAATTCTCATGCTTTAATATTGAGCAAATTCCACCAGCTTTTTTGAAATTAATTAATGCTATCAAGACCAAAGCAGATGCTGAGTTGCTGAGAAAACCCAAACCCTGGAGTTAAAGTTACATCCCTTTTTGGTTAAATACATAAGCCTTGTCCTGGTTTCCTTTCTGTGAAAAACGGAAATCCTGAAAGGCTTTCTGACCTGGTTCATACTTTTGAAATTGTAGCTGAATTAGTACTTAGGTACCAGGTCCCTGCCATACTCAGAATGATCATGAAGATCTTTCTCATGACAAACCAAGGCTCATTGCTGTTGGAGAAATGATGTCAAATATTTTTTACTGTTTGACTCTTCTAAGGATGATTACTGCCAACCTAATATGCTAATGGGAGTATCAGAAATATGTAGATTATACCTATTTAAGCTCTAATACAGGATTATGTGAGAGCACTTACTATTGCAGTGTTTGCCATTGACACGACTTTATTGAGATAACTTGGCTGTAGCAACCAAGTACAACATACCATGATGCCCAGTTTCACAGGAGGGGAGGAGAATGGACACAAGCAAAGCAAATTTGTGATTTAATGGAAAGCTGAATGAACAATTGTCCAGAACAAACACACACCACAAAACACAAAGACAGTCAACATAACCTGTAATTTGGAGATCTCCCCAAACACACTGCAAATAACTCATGACAGGAATTGGAGGTGTCCAAGGTGGTTAGTGCAAGGGCTATTAAACAACTTATTTACACCTTTATGGTTAGCAATTAGATGTTGTAAATACCTATCTAATACCCCCACACATACTTCTACACAATTACAAGGATGTTCTTGTCCCAAGGAAGTCCTGGACCACACAATACCCTTTGGAAACAGATGTTTCAATGGAACAGAAGATAACCCACTGTTCAGGTTTCTAGAAAAGCAGTTAAAAAAAAAATAAGGCAGAGAAAAGGTTTGTTTTCAGCTCACAATAGATGAACACTACTTGTAAAGTGGTAAAGCAAGAGTTAATCTAATTCCCTAAAGCTCCTTATAAAATGACAGTTCTTAAAAGGGTTGTACCTACACTTATAGCTAACGATGCAAGTTGCAAGGAAGTGGAGAATCAGGCCCACTTGACTCTAATCCTACTGAGTAAAATATATATTTGTACATTAATCAGAGTGTGCACAGAAATACCTATATAACAATACATAAGGAAATGAACGGATTAAAGCACAGAAAACTCCAGATGCTGGAAAAGATTTTGCGTCCTTATTTTTAGCAGTCAGCATCAGCAAGATTGTCTTTCAAAGGAAGGAGAGAAACTGAGTTCACAAAGACACTTGCATTTCAGGTCAGCGGTACTTAGGGAGTATTTCTGTTCCCAGATGGCTTCCTGAGTATATTTATAAGACGCAGTAAAAAAGGACCTGCAAATATTTCCGCACTCACTGCATTTTAATCTGGACAAGGGATTAAAGGGAGGTGCTTCCCATTGCTTGCATAACAGTCACTAACACACTTCACATGCCCATGCCTGTCTGAACAATTTCCATGCCAAAAGGACAGAAGATACTTGGCCCTTGAAGCCCTACTATAGGAGCCCCAGAAAACCAAAGGATGCACATGCACATCAGTACCCAGGATCAGACACAAGTTATTGCCACTCTCTGTTATTTACTCCTGAAATTTTTTGCACAAGGAACAACAATGTACAATGATCTGATAAACAGTACCGCTTTTTTTGTCTTTCAAGGTCAGTTCCAAGAAACCCTTGCTAGAATCAGCTAATTAATTTTTGGCCTCTTTAACTACAGGGTATTTGAAGCCACATGTTATGAATCATTTTCAGTTGAGATATTAAAATCAGATTACAACAGAAAAGCCTTGTAAATATTTGCCTTCAAATGAGGCTAAGAATAAATATATATTCAGTAATTCATCCATATTTAGCAGATATTAAAGAGACAAAGCATAGCTTTAAATTCACTTATCATTTTATACAAAGGGGAAATATGAAACTTGGCTTGATTAGCTTGTTTCTTCCTATGCTTTGTAATACCTTATTAAAATTTGAACTTTGAAATTGATATTATCAGTCAAATAATGTCAGCAGAAATATTTAATCTGTGGTTAGAGCTTTATTAATAGAACTTTTATTTGAAGTGTTTTATGTCCAAAGAGGAAAAAAAATAATAAAAAAGAAAGCCTGAAATGGACTTGGAAGGTTGATTTGACTTCACTGATCTCATTTTGAAACTCTACATAACATACTGCTAAAGAAATATCTCTAAATCTAGCTTCCCACATACACACACTTCAGACTTGCAAGACTACAGAGCCCTCACTGAGTAACCTGTTCCTTCCTGACTGGCAGATATTGAGGTCTTCATGCAACACAGGGTTCAACTGGCCTTCCACATCAGGCAAACAAACACTGTTGCACTCACTGGGAAAGACTCATAAAAGGCATTTTCTCTCTTCCTCCCTCCTGAAAATATTTTAATTGTTAAAGAATATCCATATACTATAGAAGGGAAACAGAGAAATGATCACTTCTTGCCTGGTTTTGACAAATGAGTAGTATTAACTTATAAAATAAATTTGTAGACCTTTGATAGACCAAACCCCAAAATTAAATATAATTATCCTGACAAAAATGAGAATGACATTGCAGAGCCTCCAAGGGTGACATTAGAAATAAAAATCACTTCAGAATTTTGCTTATAGAGGAGCCACATTTATGGAAATCTGAGTGACTGTCATTCACAGTATTCCATTTTGTGCTATAGCAATGACATTGGAAATAGATTTCAGTTTCCCTGTAAAGTATCTTTTCATCTCCACTGACACATGCACCAAATATTGCAGAATGCAACCTATAAAGAAATATATATGAGAAATAGAATCATGAAGTCTTGCTGTGTGTTCTTGTTTTTCCAGTAAATATTCTAGTTGTCAGCCCTGTCAGTTATGAATTTGCAAGGATGGTATTTATCTTGAAAACAGAGGACAGGGAGAGGGACAGAGAGGAGAGGAAGAGACAGAGGGGAGAACGGAAGAGGAAGGAAAGATGAAGGTGATGGGGAAGGAGAAGAAGGGGAAAAGGAAAACAGGAGAAGGGAGGGAGGCAGGCAGACAGGAAGGCAGGAAGGCAGGCAGGCAGGAAGGCAGGCAGGCAGGCAGGCAGGAAGGCAGGAAGGCAAAAGAGAAAACAAGAAAGAAAATTTAGAGGGGAAAGAAATAAAGGTAAATGGAAAAAATTAAGAGACAGAAAAAGAAATGTGTCTAACTGGACAAGTTCTAATAAGATTCCCAGTATTTCACGTGAGTATGGCAAGGAATAAAATGTTGATTTCACAGGGAATCTGATTTCAAAAGTGTTCAATAATCTCAAACTTATAATTTGAAAAAGGCAATGCCTCTATTCATTACTTTGCTACCACCAAAGTCTTCCTTATGTAAGGACAAAATAGAAGAATTCTGCATGAAGTCAAAAAGATCCCCACTAATGTACCAGACTTTCTTTTCGTCACACATACATAGGTCCAAATATTTGATTCATACAAAAACTACAGGCCATAGCTCTTAGGAACAAAGAGGGAAAAGATAATGCTCGCCACTTCATCGTGGTTTTATCAAGTCGAGTACAAAGCCTAAAACCTAGAGGTACTTGCAAATAGCTGATCATCCTTCATCAAAACTAAAAACAAAAAGCCTTTCAGGTCTCTACCTCCCTGTTGATTTGCGAATGCCTGCCTTTGATAATGCTCCATTATACCGGTAGAGGTTATGGCATTATCCACTGTGAGCAGTTCATGAAGACAGACACTAAAAAGAGGACTTTGAATTCTCTACTTGACATTTTCTTTCATAATGAAATTTATGAAATGTGTTAGAAATCACTCTACAGTAGCAGGGTAAAACACCTTGTTTCACTCCTGAAAACTTGACTAAAATCACACAGCCACAATTTCTGTACAAAGCAAAGGACACTAAAAAATTGCTTTCCCAGGACTATGAAAGTAATTACAAGAAAGGGGAAGAAGGGTGCTTATTACAAGCATGAAGTATTAAAAGAAGTTATATAACCACCAAATTTTGTAACAGGGACTCTGCTGTTGGTGCTGTTTTACAACTAGCTTGCAGAAGATCTCCATGTCCAATGCTCTTCCTGGCACTGCTCCTTTCACCCCTCAGCCCCATCCACAGGTGCTGGGTGCCATCCAAGGCAGGAGGATCACATGCCATCTGTGGCGTCCCTCAGGAGACCTCAGTAGATAATTGTAGAAATTCACTTGGATTTTTATTTAAAGCAGCATTAACCCTTAGTCCCCTTCCTAACCTTCCCACTCAGTGACAATATCTTTATTCAGGTATGGAGAAAAACAAACAAACAAAAAAAAACCAACCAAAAGCAATAACAAAATTCCTGCCAACCAAACCCTGATCAGAGGCAGAAGCTCTGGGTCCAACTGTGTCTCAATTTACAGAGACAACTTTTCATGCCAAACAAGAAAAATAATATAAAATTTGGGAGTGAAGCTTTCTGCTTTGTGCCCCTTCAGTCTGTCTGTTTTTCTTTTGGTTTGGGGATTTTTTTTTTCCTTTTTGTAGCAATATTGTTTGGTGCATATAGATGATACTGGTTGTAGCTTTTATCCTGCAGAGTTTTCTTTGTTGGGACAATGTTAGTACTCACACTTCTTAGTAGACCTTAGCCATGTCACATTACTTGTATACTAAAGCAAGCTTTGATATTTTAGTAGTTTTATAACTGCAAAAAAAGCTAGCAGATTTGAGATTGGTCACAAAGAAAAGGGCTGATCACTGTTACATGAGATCATTTTTTTAAAAGTGTCCATTACTAATGAATATAGTCTAAATATTTCGATATTATTTGGTTTAATCCAATTCCAATGTCAAAGAGATACTAAAAAAGAGTAGTTTATTTAGTCCTGTTTATCCTAATATTCTCTTAATATTCACAGCTTACATTTTATTGTAGAAGAATTTGAAAACAACAGTGAAATTAAATGGGAGATTGTCAGAAAGAACCATAGAATTTGTGTCACTGGTCTGCAGAAGAGGTTTTTCCCCAAAGAGTAACAGGAGTTTTTCAGAGTCCTTCATCAAATTAGCAATAATATTAAATGGCAAGTGTTGCGTGATTATATCAACACTACTCGTATTTTCTCTCCAGCACCCCAGTATACAGAATTAATTCAATATTTCCCTTGGGTTGGAGGCAGAAAATAGCATGAAAAGATGCAAAATAACATGCCACCATTTTTAGTAGGGGGACTTATTTGTGATGATTTCTTTAGGACTGCAATTTCTTGAAGAGCCAAAGGGCACGGTTAGTTTAACAGGGTTTGTATGAGACAATGGCTCCAGTATGCATCCTTTGGGCAAGTCCATGGGCCGTAACAACCAATTGGGGTTATCAAGATGAAGTGTGCATAGACATCTCCCCTGAAAAGTAGCTATGGTCAGAAAAGCCCGCTTTCTCAGGCACACAGGGCTGGCTGAGAATCATTTACCACTGGCAGAGAAGCAGTAACCCCACCATGGACCTGACCTGAGAGTTACCTCTCTTCTCCTTCACTGAGCCCGTGGCAGGAGCCAAAGCAGACACACAGAGAACATGGTGGGAGCTGGAGATTTGGAAATGTGTAAGGAATGGCAGGGAGAAATGAATTCTGAAAGAGACATGAGGCTGCTCAGGAAGGGAGAGAGGAAGGCAGCGGCTCACCAGGCTGAGCTTTCCACGCCGCAGAAGAGGAGCAGAGGAGGCTGCGTGTGTGCTCTTCCAGGAGGTATGCCAAGCATATGATTGCTGCTGATGGGGAAAGAGTTTCAGCGAACAAGCACATTCTTTGTGATGCAAAGGAGATGTTTCATTACAAACCGGTTGAGGAGTGTTACTCCGGCTCTGCGGGTGCGTGAAACGGAGAGGCGGCATCCTGACCCATATGGCGTGACCCAGCTGTCAAGGCACCATGGCTGCATGGGCCAGGAAGCTGGGTTTCTGAAAATATTGCACAGAATCAGCGTCTAAGTTTTTATATTTAAACCCCTGAATTTAAGTGTGTGGCCATTCCCAGAAGGAAGATATCATACAGTTGCTCAGAGTGCAAGAATAGCTACGACCTCAGCATTTAAAACAATATCTGAAACACATTTTAGGCAAGAAAGCAGCAAAATCACTCACTTCAGTATATGGCTTAGACAAAAACACAGACTGACTGGCGTCTTTTTGGCTTATAATACCACCTACATGGCCACAGTGAGAAACTTGCCCTGGTGAAACCCTGCAATGTTCGGGTTGCAAACGTTGTTGAGAAATCTTTAAGTCCCCTGAGGGGACTTCTGTTTTTAACCAGTTTAAAATATTTCTCTCTGGCATTTCTATCCAGTTCTGCAGTTTTCCCCTCTAATGAATTAAATCAATGCACGGGGCCCAACTTTTTTGCTGCTCTGCTACCATATGAAAATGATGCTGGTGTATGCTTCATGCTGCCTTTCCCCATCACCCAGTGGGTGAATTTTGTAGCCTGCCTTGTTAGTGGCACAGCAGGCCGCCAAAAGGAAACCGAGTTGTTTGTATGAGATGAGATGTTGGGCTGCCAACTGTTATAAATCTTGTGCTACTTACAGCTTCGGCTTTTCTTCAAGTCTACTCCACCCCCTGCTGTGGTTTCGACTGTTGGAGCAACATTAGGAGGCACAACTGAAAGCAGTAATATTGGCATTTGTGGGGAAAATAAGAGAAAATGTGAGGCACAAATGTTTCAGGGCAAGAACTATATGCATGAGACCTGTAGCCGCAGACATTTGGGCTCTGTGACAGTGGAAAGGGGATCTGCCCCCTGCAATATTTACCTGCAGCTGTATACATTGCCATCAGCTTGTTTTGTAAGTGTAACTGCTTGTAACCTTGCACGTGCTTCCCCACTGTCATATCATATTAAATGAGCTATAATTGTAGTCTATTAGAGTGCAATAACCTAAAAGTGATAGTGCATGACAGCACCTGTCAACACGTCATGGAGGATTGTACAGAATGCTGAATTATACCCATTTTATACCACATTAATGAGGCAGCTCATTCTTATCCAGTCATAAATAAACAGGTTTCAATTTCTTTATACACCATGAGAACTGGTTGGGTTTTTTTCCTTTTGCACAGAGAGCCACAGAAGTCACGATAAGGTAATCTATTGCCTGAAAAAGAATATCACAGTGTGGTCATTAATGACAGTGAGGATGTTATTTTTATCATTAGTAATTGTTTTATGAATCCATCTTTGTGTGACTGTTTCTGCTTCTTTTCATTTTTTATGGATAAAAAGATACAGAAAACCATAACAAAAAACAAGATCGGTTGTCCCTAATAAACTTTTAATATAAAATAAATTGCTTGTCTGATTGCTTCAGCAACACCCAAAGGACAGAGTGATATGGGCAGAAACCTAATCCCCTTAAGATCAATGGCTGTGCTGGGGCCTGGTTGTCCTTCATAAACTCTTTAAGTCAGGTTTGAACTGGGAATTGGAAGAGAAAAAAGGAAAATGACAGTAGGGACAAGAAAGACAGCGAATGAGAGGCTTTCAGTCAAATCAAAAGAAAAGCAAATGTATCAAAGTGCATGTATAGTGCCCATTATTTTCTGTAACCTAACTAGATCAAGGTGTCTTCATTTCGAAGAGCTGCTTAGGCTTCAGAGCCATAAATAACTGGCTGTGCTCTTCTGCTGATCCCATGCAAGGAGAAGCCGATACAGTCCTCTGTGAGCAAAGATCTCACGTCCCTGACCCAGACTGAGGCCCTGTGCACCAAATACACCCGGTTGGTGATTCTGAGAGGTGGATGTGGGAAGGGTGGTCATGTTAGACAACTTCCTTCCTTTTCTTGCTCAAAGTTACTCAGCTAGTGTAAGAAGGAGTGATCCATTCAGGAACTTTTAAGTGTATATAAAGTATAATGTGCAGAAATAAAGCACATTCAAGAGAGAGAACCAATAAAGAGTAGATGGTATTTATAAGAGAGAAAATATTTTCAATATAATGAATATTAAGGGGCTGGGGGAAACTGACTACCAAACAAAATGATCACTGAATTTTGATCCTTTGCCAGGCATCTCCCACAGGGTCTGTGTGATGGGTGTCTTTTGGTTCCTGGGAAACAGCCTCTGCTCCTTCTTTGATCTTTGAACTGTTGCAGGAAGAAGAGCAAGCTTGAAAGCACAGCCCACAGGAGGCATGCCAGCTTTTCCTTAGGGAGTGAAAAAGAGAGATCCAGCCTTGGGAGCTGACACCTGGGCAATCAGCGTGACCAGACTATGATCTCGCCCACCCTCAGCTCCACACAGGACCCCAAACCACCCTCTGCACCTCGGGTAACCACCAGCTTACTGCAGGAATGATGACTTTGGAACTACAGGGAAAACCTGTGATGCTTATCTGAATACTCTGACACCACAGGCTATTTTATTCTTATTTTTTCTCAGGTCTGCTGATGGGTAATTTTCCCAGTAGTGGATGTTGTGGACAGCTTAAGTAAAACTTTCTTCATTTGTCAAGCCTTATTTACATTATTTATGTATTACTTAAAATTAAAAAAAAAAAATATTTCTTCACTTGAACATGTTTTTCTGTAATCTTAGCTCCACAACAGAGGAATCAATTTGGAATTATGTTGTTAATATTAAAAAAAAGTAAGTTAAAAATCCTCATTTGAAAATCAAGCCATCATTTCCCTCAGAATTTGTTTACAACCTATTTTCCAACAAATGCACTGTCCTGTGAAAGAAAGGTGGAGGGACAGAGGGCAGCAGTGTTGTTAGGTACTAGGCTAATAGATCAAAATTGTTTCTGAATTTGGCTTGATTTGGCTAATAATTTTGACTGACAAGGACCATTATTTAAAAAAAAAAGATAAATTATTTTCATATTTTCACAATATTTTTCATATATTTTCAAAAATAATAACTTTTTTGTTCAAAAGTTATTCCTAAATGTCTCTAAATTTAAAATGTACTTAACGAGAATTTCAATTCCTCCAAATAAATGAATCATTAACTTTGACTTCAACCCCAAATAATTTTCCCTAATTTTTTTTTTTTTTTTTAATTTTTCCAAGAAAGCCAATAAAATTTTATGCTTCAGGTCAATCCAAAATGAATGGTTTTTTTCTTCAGTTTGACCAGTGAACTGAAAAATCAATTATTCACACAACTCCTCTTTAAAATGGCTTGGAACCATCTAATTGTACATGTAGGCAGTTACTTACTGTGTGATATTACTGCTCTCCTAATTCTTACTCTTTTCCCGCCTAGCTTTTTTGTGTTTTGTTCTAAGTCAAACCATAGACTGCTGCAGTCAGACATTTTGCCTTCCTGACATCTGAGATATGTGTGTAGGGCAATTATTCCTATACCAGTGCTACAAAGCAGCATGGGGCTGTGTCCTTTATGTTTCCATCACTTCTCACTAGCATCTGGATGCCTTTCTTGTCACTACAAGTGACATCCCCAGTACACAGGATTCATGGTCTCCTATTTTCTCCTGAAATTAATAACTCAGTCTTACAAATTAAAGATTTAACCTTTCCTATCAGGCCTGTCCACTGCCATTTGAACTGGAAGCCAACTCAAGGAAGGGAACACAACAGAAACCTTTCAAATGTCCATAGCAGAGAGAGAGTTAAGTGTTTGATTTCCAAACTGGAAAGCAGGTCAGAAGCAGTAAATGACAGAGAAGGTTGGAAAAGTTTGGTTTCTACCTGTTCACCAATTGATGGTTCTTGGTGTAGATGTAACTACCAGATCATTCAAATATATCTTTATCTTTCACTACTTTCCCAGATTTTTTGTTGTTTGGTTTGTTAGTTGATTTTTTATTTTCTTTTCTTTTTAAATAAACATGTAGTAGTGTTTTCTGGTCTCCACTTAAACCAGTCTGAGTTTATTTCAGTGGACTTAAACCTCATTTACAGTATGGCAGTAAAGGTTTCTTTGCAACCTAAGAACACCATTTTAACTAAGATGAGGTGCACTGTAAAAATGTTTGATTCTTCCTCAGAACCAAATGGATATTTCACCTTGACCCAGACAAATAGCTGATGCTGCCAAACACTTAGTGTAGCAAGCAGAGACAGAGGAGAAAGCAAGGTTTGCTCATACATTAGCGCCCAGATGACTATCAATCATTCATAAATTACTCCTGTGTTGTTTTAATTTTGTTTTTTCTTTAATGATTTTGAGTGTCCTTATAAAGCACCGGTGCATCTCTCTTCACCCCAAACTAACAATGCAGTTGTAACAAATCTTCCTTCAAACCTGATGCACGGTCTGAAAAATATGTTTCTCTCTGAAGGGGGACTCACTGGAAGGTTATAAAACAAGAACCTTTCTATTTTTAAAGTGTTTCCCATATATCCTCTGGACATATAAGTCATAGTTCTCTGCAGTGAATGACTGAAGCCAACCAAGAATCTCTGCATTAGGCTGCTGTGTGCTGTTTCAGTGCTCAAAAAACACTGGTGGGGATGACAGTGAGCAGGCAACAGGAAGCTTTCACAGGAATCCTGATGCTAGCCTGTTTTCCAACAGCAAAGAACTACTATTTAGATCTTTGGGATCCTAGTTTAGAAGGCAAAAGATGCCAAAGATGGACAAAGAAAACCAACCAAAGTCCCAGATTAACCAAGCATTTAGTTTGAAAGAAGATTTTACATTTTTGGTGTTAGTCATGGCCTCCTGAACCCCCAGTGCATACCGCAGTCTCACACAGAGCAGAGAACAGGTATCAGCACCTGAGACCAGGACTACAAGGGACAACTGTGGGAGCAACAACCGACATCACTAGCAGAAAACCACACACCATTTCGTATGTAGGGAACATACTATGGAACAAATTGTACCTACTTAATGAACTGTACTTTGCAGTTCTATATTATTAGCTGCTGAGGGCAACTGGTGCCTTGGCACTGCAGTCAGTGTGGATTGCACACACAGCCTAAACCTGCTAATTGAGTATGAGCAAGTGCACGCTGCTCGGCTGGCTGGTGGCCCAGGCTCCACCACACAGCGAGCAAAGTGTCTCAGGGTCCTCTGCCAGACACCCAATACAACTGTGCATGTTAAAGTGGCACCACCTCTGTAACCTGTGCATGAGGAACAACTTGCCAGCACTTGCTCGCTACATGATTTCAAATTTGACACCTGATTTGCAGGGGTTGTGCTGGGTACAGAAGGAGGCTTCCTTCTCCTTGGCTGCATTTCTAAATGAATCTTTATCTGACACCCAAGTACCACCCACATTTGCCAGCTGACACACTGCATCAGGCTCTGCTCCCAGTTTTGTAAATTCCATGAAGACCCCAGGCACAGCCAAAGTGCAACAGTAAATAGATCTGGGGGCCCTGTTTTGGAGTTTGGTGGTAGTTTTTGCTACTCTTCTATGCCAGTGGAAATTAAAAAGATGAGTACAAATGACATAGACTTATGTAATGCTTGACATCAATTTCTTCAACATCTGAGCTCTCTACGAAAGAAGTTTGCAGTTTGATTAGAATGGCTCACATCCAGCAACTGTATTCAGAATAAACAAAAATTAGAACATAGGGATTTTTTTTTTTTCCTGACAGTAGCTCAAATAGGGAGAGGGAAGAATTTACGTACATTCACACACTATGCGTTTGTTTTAGAAGCACGCTGCCAGGGCAGATACTTGCAGTTGGAGGCCAAGGGTAGACCCTGCAGGCTAAGTTAGATGGGGTCCTTGTTGTCCAGTGTGCTAGTGGGAAAAGGAGGGACAGATATTAGGCCTCTGCCCAGAACCCTTTTTTTTATGGTGTCCCAACTCTACTTAAAGTACAGGAAAAGATATGTGAAGTCTCATTGTCTTAGTCTCTGATTTCCTATCTTTTGAACTCCTCTTCTTGCTGAAGGTATCACGGGTAAATCGCATTAGCATTTATCTGAACCTTTCCCAACACCCCATAAAACACAGCTTTGCACACCAGGGCATGAACAACAGCAATAAAAGGGGTGAACTTAAGTGTAGGATTTTATGGATCCATCTGCCAAGCATTTCTTCACAAGAGGAGAAACACGTTATGAGTCTAAGCAGATGTCAAGTCTCACCAAACAGTTCATTGACAGCAAAACATCAAGCCATATCCATAATTGCCTGACCTGGTTGCTACACTTTGGAGATGAATCTGAAGAAATCACTGATGCACTGATTCTGAGGGAGCACTTCAGGGAATGGAGATGTAAGGACATGATGCTGAGGGTACTCAAGTCCTTTCTCTGTTTACCCTTGCCCAAATATGGTCCTCACCTGCAGAGTTATCTGAGTTTCTCTGAGGATACAGAAGGGGAAAGATGTATACAATATTTATAATCAGTTGAGGAGATGTCACATTCATCCTGATCACATTCCTGATCTCTGAGAATGGCAGAGCAGAAGAATTATCATTGCTACTCCATAAAACTGGTAAATGGCATGCAGGGAAAACAAGAGCACTGTTCAAGGACATGGATAAGTCAATATGACCCCACATTAATAGAATTATGGAGTTATTTTAGCTAGAAGGGACATTTGGAGGTCATCTGCTTTGATTACCTTCTCAAGACTGGTCTTGCTTTGATATTAGTAAGACCAGTTGTAGCAAGGGGGTTCAACCAGTCATAAACGACAATGTGGTTTTTAGAGCCCTGGCAACATCTGACACCCTCAGTCCCCTTGAACACACAGAAGTTGTCTGAGTCCCTGATGAGGAGCCAGGGAGAGGCAAAAGGCCCATGCAGTGTTCTAGCTCCTGCACAGCACTTATTGAGCCTTCCCACTGGCATGAAACTCTTAAGAGCTGGGTCCACCTCAGTTTTCCCAGCAAGTGAGGCAATCCAAGCCAGGCTCAACGTTCATGTCACCAGTGTGTTCAGAGCATGCCTAAGAGGAACTTTCTGTGAGATGGCAAATTTCCCTCTGCCTCTTCACGTAGTCTGTGTTTGCTGTCACAGAAGACACATTGTACAAAGATACTCTGGGATCAAGATGTGTGTGAAATACCTCCAGATGACTGTCCTTCCCACTGTCTCCCATTCATTCTTTTCCTCTCTTCTCTCTTCCCCCATTGCTTTTGCTGATGTATAGATTCCCAGTATTGCTTGAGAGAGGTGACCATTTGACTTCTACTTTCCCAGGCCTACAAACACCTTCCCAGCTGCAAACACAAAGGCAGAGCATGGGCAAGTACTTTCCAGAATGGCCCATGCCCTGAGAGAAACATTTTATTTGCACAGACAAAGGCTCCCCCTGCACACCTAGGTGCCAGAAAAACCTGACCACCCAATTGTTTGTGCAAAGGGAATAAAAGGAGCAGGAACGTGATCAGATGGAATCACTAGCTAGCTTTAGCAAATATGGGCTCTAATTAATTTTTCCTCCCATTGTTTACCCAGCTTTGTATGTAACTGAGAGCTGAACTGGGCTTATCAGTAATTACCAACAGTTCTGGAAACTTTACACATTATTGTGCTGTGTTACTACACAGGGTAGTCATCCATGAAGATGGGTGTCTCTGCATTCATTGCTAAGCAATGCTTTAAAAAACCCAAAATCTTCCCCAACCCGCAAGTATGGTTGCTGCGAGGAAGGGGAAAAAAGGAGGGAAAGCAGAGGGTGGCAGTGCGTCTGCTTCAGATCTAATTATGAAAGTTTCCGGGACACAGTGCCATGCTATCTCTGCGGCACTGTCAGAGGATGCTCTGCCTGCAGCCAGACTTCTTTCCCAGCCCTGGAATTGCATTTTCCCATTCCATAGTGACACCTGCTGGGAGCAACTGAGCGGAGACTCCCCTGCTGTTCTGCTTGGCAAGGGGCTGAGCAGTGCAAAATGAAGGGTCTGCAGCAATCAGGCAGATTGATTCCCCTCCTTTCCTTACAGATTGAGCCGGGCTCTTATCAGAGGGAAAACGGATGTCTGTAGCATGATTAATGCTCAGAAACACCCCATATGAGCAGCCCCTGATACAAGACACTGGAGTATGGGCTGTAGGCCTGCAGGAGACAGCAGTGAAGAACACCAGAGTGCTGTTTATGTGCAGAGGGCCAAATTTAGCCCATGTAGCAAGGAGGTGGAAGCAGGGTTGCATTTTTCCCCTTTGCAGAAGCTGAAAGGTCATATGAAAGGAAAGATCATGCTCCACTTGCTGTTTGCTGACAGTCTTTCTGTAAATATTGGGCAGTGTAGGAAGAAAAGATCCTGGACCAGTACCTTTGGCCTGATTTGATATGGTCATTCTGATGGCAGCCCAAACTATGGCTTCTCTGTGTTGTCTGTACTCCTTTCCTCCTGAGGATTTCAGTGTTCCTGCCCAGCATTTAGATTCCGTCATGCCTGGCATGTGGGCTGCAATGCATGCATGCAATAACCAGGGAAATGGAAAAATCTTGCCCTAACCTTGCACTTTCCTCTCCCCCTTTCGAAGCTGAAGGAAAAGACAACTCAGGAGGAAAAGTGCCAAAATGTTTTAGAAATAAACGACAGACACCAGAGTCATCACACATTTTCCTAGGCAGGATAGTAATTTCTGTAATGTATTTTTAACCATGAGGAGTGATGGGAGGGAAGCCACTTAAATCTAATGCAAATGAAGGATTTGTCAGTTACGCAGTTCATATAATGTCATACGTAGAAAATGTTATAAAAGTGGAGGGATTATGGTGAGGAGAGACATTTCTAAAACTGGAAGCCTCCTTTTAGGGCTTTAGCCCCCTCACTCTTTCAGATCACTGGGAACGTTTTTCTCCGAGGAAGGGCAAGAGTCTCTCTCAAAAACTGTGACAGCTCTCTAAGCTACGTTACTTAAGAAACTTCACTCTCCTCACTGCTACCTCTTCCAGTTTTTGCCAACTGCTGTTTCTCCTCATTTCAGTTCTTCAGTGATCCCCAACTACTTTAAGCACAGCGGGGCAGTTTCCAAATTCTTCCGGGCTATTTCCTTCCTCCCTTCAAGGCAACGGCAGCTTCTGTGACCAAAAACCTTATCTAATATGGAGGCTTTCCACTGTTTTGGTTTTGATTCCAGATTGGATTAAAGGTGCTAGAAACAGGACTATTTGTCTGGCTGATGCACAGTGACAGCATCAGTTATGGGCACATCTGGAATTTCTTCACAGCAGTGGCTCAATAGGGTTAATTGCACTGACCTCATTTATAAAGCTCTTTGAGATCTTATGAATGAATACAAGTGTTTAAAAAAAAAGCCCAATGTATTATAGTTATTAATATGTATTACTCTCATGGATAATTATTTAAGCAAGAAATTATTGAAGCACCCATTTACCGCAAAAAGTAGAGCAGCACCGCAGTCACGGGAGCCTGGCGGGCTGAAAAGAGCATTTAGCCCAGCGTTTGGGGCTGTCCTGCCCCACTAATGGCCTTGGTTGTTATTAAGGCTCCCGCGCAGGGTAAAACGTGCTTAAGTGTATTAGCCTCTACTCGGTGAAGGCTGACAGACGTGAGACCCTCAAAATAAACAGGGAGGCCGAGATACCTTTAAATGGCTAAACCCCGAGCTAACAGTAAATGCCGAGCCGCGGGAGCAGAACAGCCGGGCTCTCATTAGCGCTAACAAGCAGCTTTCCCGGGAAGCGGCTCCCGGCAGAGCTCCTTTCGAGGGGAAATGAAGCCCCCCGGTGGCCGCCGGGCGCTTCGCAGCCCCCGCACGGCACCGCTCCCGCTCCCGCCCCGCTCCGGGACCCCGCTGGGCACCCCGCGGGTTCGCTCCGGCCCCGTGGCGCACACAGCAGCACGGCCCTGGCCTATGCATCCCCTCGCCAAAAATCTGGCCGCCGTCTTTCCCCAGCCCGCCGTTATGAGCGGCCGAGGCAGAGCAACCAGCTCTTCAGCCGAGGGGATTTCCTTCCTGTCTGCAGCAGGTTGCACAGAGCTGACGTGAATGTCACCCATGTTCCCTCCTAGATAAACAACAAATACAAATCTCAACAAACACGATGCAGATTTTCTCTTTCACAGAGGAAGAAACTGGCGGGCGTCCCAGTCTCGTGAGGGGAGAGTTTGGTTTTGCCAACCATTTATCTTAACGCTAGAGTAGTTCAGAAGCTGATACAAGTGTTCTTTTCAAACTTAAAAGCCACACCTTTTGCATTCTTCACGGGTAGGATCAAGGTGCACTGAAAAGCCGGTGTGGGCCAAATGCTTTTTGTTAAATCACTCTCTCAAGGCCCTATCTTTTTCTGTTATTGAGCAGTTTGTAGACAATTCTAGCATCTACTGGTATTCCTGCATGTAGGCATACAGGCAACAACTGAATGGGCAGTCGGTTTGTGCTGGAATAAGGATCTGGTCAAATAACCCAAGCAAATGGCTGATCAAGGAGTTTCAGATACCAAGATGTAGGGCATTAGCTTCTAACTGGGGCTTCTACTTTGGACACTGTAGTTCATTAATTTCTTCCCACGCTGAGTGCAGAAGCTCTCAATTAAGTTAAAGAACCCATAGTTGATTCATGCAAAATCTTCAATGGATGTGTTCATTTCACTGGAGCAGCGGAGATATGGACACAGATTACCAAGGGCAATCTGAAAAGTATTTCACTGCCATTGAAACATGCATAGAATTTGTCTGGGTTCTTTTCTGCAGAGAAAAAATGTCAGACATGCTTTTTAACAGCAATTCATAATTGGAATATAATTACTTAATATTCCCATACATCTGAATTACAAGTCATGCTTCTTACTGCAGGAAGGTTATCCAAATGTTCACTGGGTGACTCACAGGTTAGACTTATAAGAGGGTCTTACATAATAGAACCAACTGTCGCCATCCTGTCTTTGAGTGTGTATGTCACTGCCTTGCAACAGATTTCTATAGGACTGTTTGTACAATAAGGTACTACTAGGTTTTCATTACAGCTAGAAAAACTAAGCTGATAGGAGTTAGCTTTTTTCTTTTAAGCAGGCTGGAACTTTTACTTTCTCATAAATACTAGAAACAAGTGCCTCCCATGGATTGCATTCTCTGTAGATACAGGCAGTAGCCAGAAAAATCTTCCAAGGAAATATGAAGCTCTGCACAGGTTTTCTATAGTACTGTATCAATTAGTACAGCTAAAGATCTACAACCTACACATACCACATTCTGTTCTGAATCCCACCAGTCCCATTTCTTCAGGCACAGCTAACACTGGGGAAACCCACAAATCAATGATGTATTGTGCAATTTCAAAAACATAACAGGCATTTGGAACTACAGGGGTAGGACCACAGCGCTGGTACACTGGGCCTTGTATCTGTGGGGAAGGCAGAGAGCATAATCCAGGTTATTGTTCCTCTTTCTTTGGCCCTCTCTTTGTCTTGCACATCACAGGCACAACCACCATCAGCTGGCAGAGTACAGTACTTAAGCAATTTTTTAAACTAGTTGTTCACATGCATTGCTACACAGGCATGTCTGGACCCAGATGTGGGTCCTGGAGCAGCTCACAAAGCTTTTCAGGCTTGTCTCAGCACCAGGCACGTGCAGGACTGCTGCGTGCATGGTGCAGCACTCCAGTGCCTCGAAGCATGTGGTGCTTCAAGGGAAGCTTAACACTTCCCTGCCTAAAGCCTGCTTCTCAGGGACGGCTGAAAGGGTGCTCTGCTACTGGATTATGTGATGTACATGCCAAAGAACCAAGCTACTTAGCACTAGCCCCAGAACCTACAGGAATATGCTGCACATACTGCTTTGACTAGCAACTAGTTAGTTAAAGTTCAGGACAAAGATTTAAACCCTGAAAAGGTTTTTTCATAATTGAAGGGGGGGAGGGGAGGGGGAGGATGATGACATACAAATGGGCAGGACTTAAGAAAACAGTAAGTAAAAGAAGGATTACATAAAAAACTTCAGTTTCCTAATCACGACTCTCTGGAACTTCTTTGAAAGCACTATCCCATATTTCCTGAGAGAGGTTTAATGCAAGCTGATCACTCCAGCTCCTGAATTTAACACATCTATCAGAGTTTACAAGGACCTGGGCATGGAACCAGTCACTTCATTTTCCATGGAAAAGTCTCCTATTCTCCATAACTAAATTCCCTACTGAATATAGTGTATTTATTGGTTAATTCTTCTCAGGAGTAGCTTTTCTTGAGTTTGTTCAATGTTTAGTAAAATTCAAGATTAGTCTTATGATACTAAGAGCAGGTTTCAAATCTGTTTCAAATCTCATAAAGATATCCTCTCCTGCTACAAAATCTCACCCTGGACTGAATATGAAAAGACAAAATTAGTCCTTTTCAAGACAGAATCATCAAAGATCAATGACCATCAAAGAGCTTTACTTGGGAGAGAAAAGAAAGAGGCCAAATTTCAAGATAACACAGACATTCAGTGAGACTGGAGTGCTTGAAGCTGCTGGATTTTTTTTCAGTCATTCACAAATACTATATCTACCCTTGACAGGTCATTTCATTCTATTTAGCACTTTTTATTCTCTGTGGTTTATAAGCTCTTAAGCAAATGTAAGAGGGAGGAAAAGCTAACGTGTCTGATAATACACTATATCAGGCTGACAACCTAACTGAATTTCCCCTGTGGTGCTAGCAAAACGCTGTTCCAAAAAGTAATAATGCATACAAAAAAAAAAAAAGAGAGAGAAAAAGGGGGGAAAGGATCATAGAGATCATGCCGTCACATTTAATTTCAGAGAACAAAACCTGAAGCTGATTTCTCTTTAGATCAGTTGTATACCAGTTGGAACATGGGTGCCTAGCACTGCGACAGAGTAATATGATCTGAGCTTTAAATAGCTGCCAAATAACCATGTGGTGGCTGGCAGCATTAAACGTGTTGCAACGAGAATGATCTGTTTCAAAGTAAAGCCACATAACAGAGGATTAGTCAATCTGATGTGGTATAGAAAAGGAGGGGGGAACGTTTTTCATTATCCTTCTGGGTTTCTTTCTGGTTTAAATGTGTTTCCAACTCAAAGATGCATTAATTTAAGTTCTTTTTCGTAACTGGTTTAAAACCTGAACCATGTCCAGGTCATTTGAGATAACGTCTCCTAAGACACCCGGGCACAAGGTGGGGAGTAACAGTGTGACAAATGTGAAGTACCACCACTGAGACTGTTCCCTTGATTTAACCTAGTACTGAGTGGCTGCCTCTCAGTGTGAAAGGCACCTTCCCTGTGCAGAGCCGCTCTCCACTTCTCACCCCCCACTCCACTACCATCCCCCCACCTCCCTAGTTTGTACCAAATGCATCCTTGCCAGATTTTAAGAACAGATAAGAAACAGATCTACAGCAAGTAACATGGGGTGATTTGTACTCCAAGACCTCTCCTTATCCTCACAGAAAAACGTGGAGCCTTGCAGCACTCCATGAGGCCCTTCTGAGCTCTTTGGGACGTAGAAGAAAATCAGGTGGGGTTTGGAGATGTGTAATCTAGGGTTGCTTCCAGCCCTCCATTCCTTCTTACCTTCAAGTCAAATGGCTCTCCTGACCACTATTGTAAATGACTCCTGCATAGATAAGGTATATAGGGACTGGAAAGACAGACCAGTACAGGTCTTAAACTGGTAATATGAGTGAGAGACACACAGGGAAAAGTGGTGCTGTAAATACTTGTGATTCTTCATCCCTTCTGTCACTTGTGATTATAGATGACCGACTTCTGTTTTCAATTTCAGTGTCTCCACCGACTTCAGCTGCATCAGTTCAGACTTACTGTAAGTTAACACAGCAGAACTTCATATGAACATACTTTATCTAGTCTTCAGTGCCTGGGAATCATACTGCCAAAAGGACAAACAGGAAATGGAGAGCCAAAGGAGAGCCAGCTGCTGCATCAGAAGGTAAATAGCTCATTTGAGATGTTCGATATGACTCCTTAAAAGATAATAAGCACAACATACTTTGCAGCCAGGATTTTGCAAGAATGGAGACAGCAATAGACCCTACTTACGATTGTCCTACTAGCAGTTTACTAGCACATTACAGAGTACAGACTCAGCTGCAGCAGGTAGGTACCCTGCGGAGAAATAAAGCAGACTTGTTTTTTTTGCATGGCCTCAAAGGAGCACACTGCTTTACCTCATTGGTGTAAATGCCAATAAGCAGCCACAAATTTCATGAAGGTCAGCTCCGGTGAAACCTACAGCAGCCATTCGAATGAGTAAAAAGAATAAACTGGGGCAAATCCTTTTCTGACTGGTCTTGACCACAGCTGCCTTTGCCACATTGTGTCGGTGCATTCCCCAGGGATCAACAACAGCTGCACAGTGGGCTGGCAGACGGCATCACACAGGGACACTCACCTGTCTTTTTCT
Source organism: Orthonyx spaldingii (assembly GCA_013397795.1). NCBI lineage: Eukaryota > Metazoa > Chordata > Aves > Passeriformes > Orthonychidae > Orthonyx > Orthonyx spaldingii. The sequence continues at coordinate 579,665 of VZTJ01004583.1, forward strand.
CCCTCCCTTCTCACCTCCTTCTCCTCATTTTCACACTGCCTCCTTTGTGGGCAGTCACGGTCCTTGCCATGTTTGCACTGGACAAATGGATGATTTGCAGATTGAAAATAATCAGAAAATGCTTCTTACTTTCTCTTTTTCTTTTTGCCATCACTCTTCCAAACACACTTCTTAAAAAAATAAATCTTTTTTCTTTCAATATGATCACAGACTATTAAGCCAGTGAGGAAATTATTAAGGAAAAAAACCCCAACCAAAATCCCAAACTCCTATGGATTTGTGAGCAACACAGTTCTTTGACCAATTTCACAGACTATTTTGATTAGACTATTTAATCCCCTTTACAATATTTTACTCAGCTCTCATGAAAATCCCTGCATCTCTGCCAAGGATTTTCTAGACAAAAGCATATCTGGACGAATGCCACAGAGCAAGTCTCCTTAGCTGGCCTGTCTTCCACGAGTTCTTACAAACCCATTCCCCTGCGCATAGCTCTTTAATGAAATTGGAAGAACAAGTGTTAAACTGTGCTTTTAGGCAGTATCCATCCAGAAATGCCTCCCCACCACCCTCAACACCATTCCTTGGTTTGCAGCAACTACTTATTATGTATCATGTGCTTACCTACATACATTTTTTGGAGGGAGCAAACTCCACCATTTCAGAAAGAACCTGACTTTCAGTTCTGCCACTAAGAGGGACTCCAATTAAAGCAAATTGATAGAGCTACAGACTGCTGACAAAGTGTGAGTTTGAGTGAAAAATTAATGAGCACTCAAGCAATTTCTACTGGTGTTGGAAAGGCTTCCAGACTTTTCTAAGGGAATCCTCAGAAACACGTTGGGTCTTAATGGCCATTACATCCACAGTCTGACCCAAAGGGTTGCCTCCAAGAAAGGACATCTTGCACACAAAAGTGTAACTAATTTAGCTGCATAATGGAGAGAGTTCTGAAGATACACATGGGCTGAATTAAGGGCGCCATGGGAGCCTTTGGCTCATTCCTTGCAGAGTTTATTAGTTGCTGCTGCACACATGGTTGGGTTTGCTGGAAGAGGTCCAACTTTGAGGCACCTCAATTCCTCCAGCTTCCAAAAGCTGCAAGAAAGTGGCTCAAGCATATTGCCCCCTCTAAGCTCTTGTGGAGAAGGACTCTCCCCTGCAGAGAAGCAGACAGGGTTTGGGAGGGGTACCTACTAAATAACTCTTGATTATTGAGTTTACCTTCACAATTACCAGTGAGTGTCCTAGACTGTAAAGAGGGCAAATACCAACAGAGTGTATTACTTGACAAACAGTATGTGATTGTGTAATTAAGGGCAGGAATATAATACCACATGCACAACAAGCAGGGTTAATTTCAGCATTTCCTGACTAACCAACGGCATTATGGTGTAACCCTAACGTTCTCCGGATGGCTATAATTTATGTGGGGTTCAAATATATGCTCACGAATATTTGGTTAAAATTCACCCATCATAGTCTCTGACACAGTAATTAAAAACGCCGTGTTATTTGCCAATAAAAATATTTTCGTGAATTGGTAATTATTCTAAACCTCACAGTCCCAGCTTCCCTACCTCCCACTCTTGTTGTCTTCCTGTTCTATAATGTATAACACTAATCTTGATGAGGGAAAAATAAATAAGTAGCAGGAAAGGCTGGAAAGCTTCCAATCACAAAAGCTCCCAAAATGGAAGTAACATCCAATCTGGCCCACCACATCTTCTATGTGGGCATTCCTTTCCTGCCTTTTAGCAATGCTTTCAGTATTCATAACAGCTGTGGAATTAAGCATTACGAATAAGAACAAACCGACATGCAGCCTTTACTTTTCCCCATCAGCTCCAAACTATTCTGCATTGAGTTACAAAGTGAAAACCAGCACACTCTCAAATGGATTTAATTTCTATTTGGGCCCAATGCCAGACAAAGTTTCCCCATTGTTAAAACTCAACCCCATCTTTTCCAAACCATGCATACAGTCTCACCCTTACCCCATCTTCCACACAGATGTGCACGCACACACACACAGAACCAGCCGCTCCTACAATGCAGAACCAAATCCATCTCCCGTGCTTTCTTAGCTAGGCTCATTGCTTTCCCCAGCAAGCCTAGTAGGCAAGTAGGATTTGGTCTACAATGCAGACTTTTAATAGGTGGAAAAATGAAGGTTGCATAAGACACACATTTTCATGTCCTAGATATTGTCTTGATAATAAACCTTTTTTAATAAAAAATTAATTTTACACAGCCATGGAAATATTTGTTAGAGGAGCCAATTGTTCCACTGAAAAATAAAAGGGTTAAAATTTAATTAAAATATTAATGCCATAGTTCAAAATACAATTTTGGCATAACTTCAGATAGTGATTGTACTACGGCATTTTGGCTTACAGAATCATGCAACACACATGGATTTCAGAATACAGAAGTATACAGCTTTCAAATGCATACAGAAAAGAGAATGGGTAATAGAACAGTTAAGCTTTTACACATTCATGGCAATTGTCTTCTCTCTCGTCCTCTTCCTATGGATGCAGCATGAACAACTGCACTCTATTTTTATAAAGTGTAGACATGTTTGCTGCCATTAAAGCTAAGGCAAGTAGTGGAAAACAGGAGAGGAGGTAGATTGAATTACTGTGTTTGAATGTTTGCCTTCTCCTCCACCTTGTGCCATTCTCTACAAACAGAAGTACAGTGTAAATGCTAGAAGATAAATGTATAAAATGTCGATTTGAGCCGCTTCATGTTGGGCTTTTTCTTACAGAAAATGTTTGCCTTTTTCTGTTTGTTAACCTACAAAAGTGCTGCTTATAGTACAGTGTGAAGAACCATGTGTACTTTCTAAAGAATTAAAAACAACTAGTTGGAACTAAAAGTGATTTCTTCCTGTATTGAGTTTTGTGTCCTTTACCCTTAAACAAGTAACAGAAGAACTTCCAGAAGTCTGCCTGCACACTTAGGATTGCCATAATGGTAGTAATGTATAAAATTGTGTTCCAGTTTACACTTGTCACAAAGTTTCACAAGTATTCCTGTATTCCCTTCAGCAGTGTCTGACTAGTCTGAGTGTAAATAAATGGCACGCCCTACCAACAAGAACAGCATTCCTGCTAATAAAGCAAAAAATACTCCTATAGGAGCCAACATAAACGACCAGCCATAACGTACATAAACAGCAAAGTCTGGGCAATCCATTTTTTTCATGTTTGTGTAGTTTTCCAGATCAGCCATGGCCTGGACCCAGATGACATACATCACGACTACCAGCGAAAACAAGACACCTGGAAAAGAAACACCAGGTTTTAACAACAGAGTGTGAAACAGATGCTGGGTGCATTTACTGTATTTCCTAAAAATCCATCAATGCTTGAGGTCCTGTCTGCATGGCTCAGTCAGCCATCACTGGATAATTTTTGCCTTTGGCTTCCTCTGACTAGCACTACCTCCATCTTGCCCCTGATTTGCACTGAAAGGCATACTCCCATGACAAAGGAGATATTTGGTTTTGGTAGGCAGACTTTCACAACTAAATTCATGCAGGTATTTACTGTTTTGAATTCAGGGATCAAGGTGGAGGAAGGAGCGGGGATAGAAAAGGACAATCTGAAAAAAAAAAATCTACTTTTGCTTCCCAAACTCTGGCATTGTTATTATCAGTCTTTTGGATGAGCTATAGAAAGGAGTGGGAAATCTTTCTATTATCTTTACCTCTCTGCATTTGCTTCTTTATTCTTATGAAAAGGGCTGTGTTTAGAACATATAACTTCTTGAGTATTCTACTCAAATATTTTGCAGAAAAAATTCAAATATATTTAATTCAAATCGTCCACATTTAGAAAAGAAGCTCTTGGTATAGGAAAAAAACCCAACAATAATTAAATAATAACAACTATGAAGCAGACTATTAGTAATAACCTCAAATTGGATACAACAGTTTCCTGAAATTAATCCACCATGTAATTGACAGCCTTTACCCAACCACTCCTCTGAAGGGCCTTTGAATTGTTTATACATGATAGTAATAGGAGCACATGTCCTTACAAACTTTGTTAATCTCCCTGTTACTATACACCAGAAGGAGATATAAGAAGAAAGTGCTTTCCAAAGTATCAGTTGCATTCCTAATATTTCATTTCACTTTAGAAGAATGTGGACACTTGAGAAATGCAAGCCTGCAGCACAGATGCTCCAGAAGAAGATTTGCTGGAGAACAGAGGGCACAAGTCTAAATTTTTTGCAAGCTCCAGCCTGTACCCATTTGCTCCCTGAGCTCCAGCTGTCATGACATAGTTAGAGCAGCAGGACCAGCAATTCCAACATTAAAATATTTGAGGGACACCACCCCATCATGTTTTTATCCTAGGATGTTTAGGTGCCTCATTAAAACCGCAAGTCCGTGCACAGTCCTGGGAACACTTCACTGCCAAACTTGAAGCTGCAGGCTGTAAGTCAAAGGTATTTGTGGTCTCTTTTCCATCCTGCTAAATACTTGCAATGCAACCTTGAATAAATGTGACATTTGTGGCAAAACCCGCAAATGCACTTTGTAAGCACCCATGGCCAGGCATTTGCTTCCATATCCACATGTCCTGGTAACCTTTGATGGTTACCTCTCCCTATCCCCAACCTGGTATGCTGCCTTACAGCATCCTTTCCCCATCCTTTCTGCCCATTTACCAGGGAGCAACTGTTGTCCTCCCTCCCTCATTTGATGCAAGCAAAACCAGGCAGGTTAGATGCAGCAGCTGAACTTGGTGATCTTCCTGTTACTGCTTTATAGACAAAATGTAATATATTTACATGCATCCTGAACACCTGACAGGTGAGAGCTCATGGCTCAATCCTTACAAACACTATCTTTTCAAGACCAACAAAAAAAGGGCTGAAGTAGTTAACCTGAGGCATAATCAAAATATAACTGAAATTCCCAAAGGATCTGCAATTTCTAGGAGGCTGAAATAAAAGTAGAAAAACTAAATAAAGAAGGAGGCAGACACATTTCATGTCTATGAAACACACTTCCAGGATTACAATTTTTGCTTGGGTTCAAATTCCTAACAAAGTTTGAAAAAACCCAACACTCAACTCTAAGAGGCATAAATTCAATTTTGCAAGTATTTTACCCAAGTAAAACTCAATTTTGATGGAATTTTGTACTGTGCTTGTATTAAACATAAAACCACTGAAACAATCAGACAGAAGGATTGCCTTAGGGCCAGACATGAAGAATGAGAAATTAAATTGAAGACTCTTGAACTATAATTCAAATTGAGCAGAAGATTCCTAGAACAGAACATCTAATGATAACAGATAATATAGGCAACACAGGAAAATTAGAACCAAACAGAGCTAGTAACTTTTGATTTAAAAAGTAGAAAGATTCAGGGACAAATTCATAAATGGAGTTATTAGATATATGGATTTTGTTCAAAGTTTCAAACTTGAACAAAAAAATTATAGCCCAAAGATTTGGAAAGATTCATTAATAATCTTATGGCAAAATCCGTAAGGACATTAGAATTTACCTCTTCAACTGGCTGTGCCTATGCATTTTCAAACCAGTCCTCTATTTATTCTCTGCACTGGGGAAAACTTAGTCCAAAACAATACTAATTACAAAAAGTAGTGATGCATATTCCCTTCTTATAGCAGCAGGTAAGTATAACCAGGCCTTGCACATCTGGAATGTCCTCTGGCATCCTGAGCAGAAGCAAAGTTATGTAGAGCAGTTAGTCAGAAACATCTGTCATTAAAACTAAACTGCATCAAAGGTGCTTAAATCTAGAAATGGGCACCCCTTGCTTTTCAGGAACTCTGAAGCAACACCTAGGTGGTTAAACTAAAATCAACACCACGTAGGTGCAAAATAGCAAGCCAGTGCTGCCAGTGGTAAAACAACTTCAGGGAATCTATCATCCATCGGGTGTGATTTCCCAGCAAGCTGTTACACCTGTAAGTGGCAAATTGTTGGGTGTGGAAAGTTGCAGAAAAAAAATGTACATCAAGCAGAGATAAATGTCCTTCCTTAAAAGGGAAGAAAAAGAAAGGAAGAGTATGTAAATGCTCTTAGTTAATTAAGGCACTAAAAAAGTATTTAAGGGTTCTCATCACCTGCTGATGGAAACTAATTAATAGGTGTATTACTTAGCGTGTTCAGTAAATATCTTGAACAATAGAATCAGGCTAAGTAAAAACTGACCATGTCCTGTTGCCTCCATCAGTATTTCATTGATTAGCACTCCTTTTGTCTAATTTTCACAGAGTTATGGTTTCACAGGAGTTTAGTGCTTAGACATGAGTTTACTGAATTTACATTTATCCTGAGAAATCTGCTCCTGCAGTCTTGCACTATCTATTGTGAATGTCATAAACTCTCAAAGGCAAGCTCTAAGACAAAACTACTGAGATTGAAAAAAAACTTCACAGTTTCTTGAAGCAAATATTTTTAGTAACTGTGTGTGCTATGATATATTTCTACATTTTTGGCATTTAGACCTTTTTCACAGAGTGCAGGCATCCTTTTAACTTTGCCTTTTAGTGAATAAAACATAGAATAGCAGTTGCATGAATCAGGAATGATGAGGGAAATTATTCCTAGAACATGAAGTATGTCTGAGAGAGATTAAGACAAATAAATACTTCCCTCCTACTCCTTCTTCTTTCTTTTTTTCCATTTTGCCTTTTTTTTTATAAACACACATGTTTGAAACACAGCTCTGTGCAGTGTGATAAGACACAGACTTCTCTGAGGTCACTCTTTTCTGTCTTTCACATTCATTCTTTTGAATTTCTTTCAAACAAATACTTGTCCATATTGTAGAGGAGAAAGAACACAGAACCTTTAGAAATGTCTGTGAATTCAAGAAGCAGTTTGCTGGCCTTTAGTGCTAATTCTTCCCACATAGAAATGCCTTTCACTTGTCAATGGTGAATGGCTGTTTATGGCATGAATCTTTTACTATGCAGACATGAAGACAACAGGTGCTGGAAAGAATGATGTGAGCTTTTCACTTGTGCCTGGAAGTTTAGAAGTCTTTAACTCACTCGAGGAAAACTTTTATGTGTGTGTGTATGTATTTTTTTATTAAATGCATTTTTCTGTTCTTATCCTTATTTGAGATTCTACCACCTACCTTGCCCTCTTGTGACCTTTATTTAAAAATAATTGTTGATATTCTCTGCTGAAAAACATGCAGACAATCCCATGTAAGATTTATGGGAGTAGGTACATGTCTCTGTAAATAGATTTTTTGTCCTCATCTAGGATCTCGAATTAAAGTACCATCTTTTTTCACTCTTTTGGTGGGAAACAGCAGTCATACTTCTAATCTTGCTTCTTCACCATGGTGTGATTCTGTAATGCTCTGTGCACATCCTGGACTATTGCTTATTGGCATCAGTACAAGAGGACAGTTTTCACCACCACCAGGCAGAAAGAGGCACAAAGTAATTACGGACTTTATTGAAGGCTGCTCTAAGAGATCATTTTATGGCAGCTTTCCCTTCTTTTCCTATGACCTTTGAAGCAACTATAAGGCTTCTTACAGTTTGCAGTACTGTAGCTGCTCTTGGAGTATCCTCTGATGTTGCAGACATGGAGGTGAGGCTGCAAAGGCAGCACTCAAGTCACTGAATGTTGTGTCATTGAACTGACACTCACTTTTCCTCACAGGTATTGCAGCTGTAGTTGCACCTGTGGCTTCAGGTGGTTAATAAGGTTACAAAGTTTTGCTACTCCCAAATAAGGGAAAATGGGCCAGGAAAATGATAGTTGATGTTAATTGTAGTTATAATGGCCATGGAATGGCAAAGATTAAAATTCGAGGAGGAATACAGAAGGCAAGTAAGACTCAGAACTCAGGAGAACACACTTCAATCTGTGCAGAGGACTGGTAGGCAAGATCCCAAGAGAGGCTGCCTTGCAGGGCAGAGGCTGCCTTAAAGGGCAGAGGGGCCCAGAATAATTTGGTGTTCCTCATAGACAATTTTCTTAAAGGACAAGAATGATCCCTTCAAGTGTACAAGAATTCAAGCAGATCTGGCAGAAACTAACTTCATACAGAGCTGCATTAGCAAGAACAACATCACAAGGTTTGAAAATACTATTATTGCCCTTCATTCAACACTTGTGATATCATATGTGGTAAGCTATGTCTAGTTTGGGGTCCCCTGGTGAAACAGACATACTGATAAACTGAGGTGATGACCACCAAAATGGTTAGGAGAGTGGAGAACAAGTAGAGGCTGAGTGAGCTGGGAAATTTTAGTCTAGAGAAGAAGCCAGTCTTCATTTCTCTAAATGGAGTTATAGAAAAGATGGGGATAGACTTTTCAGAGACCTACAGGCTTGAAAGGATGAGATGTAATAGTCACAAACTGCATCAAGGGCAATTTCAGGTGAAAACAAGGAAAAAAGAAAACATTTCTCACAATGAAGTTGGTCAAAGTGGGACAAGCACATACAGAGGCTGTGGAACATCAATTATTGGAGATTTTAAAAACTTGATTGGATAAAGCTCTGAGCTGCTGATCTAACTTTGAAGACAATCCTGCTCTAAATGGGACATCAGACTTGATTGCCACAAGAGGTCCTTTTCAACCTAGATTTATTTGTGTCACTCAGGATCTCTGTTTAGGCTTTTTGAATGGGTGTCTCCAAAAGGCAAGTCTATCTGCCTTATGGCAGAGAAGGTGAGTAGTCCATCTGAGTGTTTCTTACTGTTGGCAATAGAAATTTAAGCAGTTGATTCATACAAAATAGCTTTCAGATGGCTGAACAGTTGGCATGAATCTCATTCTCAATAATATTTTCAGCTACTTCCTGAACCCTAAGACGTCACAGCAGACCATGCTACAAGCTGTACTCTTCAACTGAGGCAGAGCTTTTATCTGCTGCTAATTTGTCAGTTAAGGCTGTAGAAGGATAAAGATACTTTTGTCCAATAACAGGTATTAAAATTATTTCATCTAACTTTTTTTTAAGACATGTAAGTAGGAAAATGACTGATCTCCCTATCTTCTTCCTAACTTCCACAGAATAACCATCTCATCTAACTTCCTTCTGAAGTCTATTCCTACGGTATAACACATACCTGAATTTATGGTAAGACAGCATCCAGGCTCTTTCAAAACAATGTATATAATTCCTTTTTTTCTTCAAAACAACCTGCCAGTTTCTGTCTTAGAAGAACTCTAAATTCACTAAATCTAAGTCACATTAATCTAAGTCACATTACATCTTTTCATTTTCCCATTAGGTCTGTGCTTAAGTAGGTGTACACTCTGGCTGCATCCTGATCACATGTTTGAGAAGTGGTAAATATGCACCACTTCTCATCACTCCCCACTTCCATGCCCTGTTTTGATTTGGCAGGCAGTAAATGAAGAGGCTCTCTAGTCCTGAAGGAAATGGGAAGAGAAAGGGGTCAGGGCAGCAGGGACGCAGTAGAGCACATCATCCTCTTCTGCATCAGATTCTATCTTACCTTGCTGTGTCTTGAGCAAGCTGAATGGGTCCTATTTTCTGCTGCCACCACTACTTTTTGATAAATCATTGCAGGATTTTGGTAAAAACCTTTGCTTTTCAACAACAGTAATGGTAATAGTAAAAATAACATAGCTCTTCTCTGAAGCCCTCATTGAGAATAGTCCTGAAGTTGAAAGATACTACATATAGAGAGAGTAAAAAATCTGAATTTCCCTTGAAGAACATTTGCTCTATAGGGACAAAAGGTGAAAGGGGCAAAGACACAGACCCAAGGTCACACGCTGGGATAATAAAGCTCACTTAACTTCACATACCTAAAGAAATAGTGTCTCTAGATTCTCTTAGTAAAGGAAAAAGAGGTGTAGGGTTCCACCATAGCACATTCATCCGATCCAATTAGGCCCCTCTTTCAGTATGAAATTAATCCCCAGCTGGGGGAACTTCTTACATACCTACTGTTTTTACTGCCAATGAATGTTATTGCCTCTTGCAGGCCTCCTAGGGAAGCCAAAGGAGGCTAGCACAGACTTGGGGATCTAACTTTCCCCTACCTAAATGAGGGCAGATGAACTGACCCAGAGTGGAGAACACAAGCGTCGCTCTGCACCTCTGCCCGTCAGTTCCTGGCATCTTTCAAGTGCCCTTTTCCTCTCAAAGCTTCCGCTACTTTCTAGTGACAGCTGAGGTTTTTCATGCATTACAAATACAGAAAAAGAGCAAGACTCTTGCCCTGCAAATTAGTGACAAAAAGCTTTGAAATATCTTAGAATCTCCGTCAGCCTATGAATATTTTTTGTATGTCTTTTAAAAGTGTGGAGGAGTAATTCTCAAGGGATAAAACGTAAGTATGCAGGATTTTCTTCAGCTAAAATATTATAAAATATTTCCCACACTTCACTGAGAGTCCTTTGGAAGGGAATAATGATCACTATCTGCCTATGAAGAACTGAGAGGTGCAGAGGGTAAGCAAGGTCAGGGGGTCAGTATGAGAAGCAAAAAGAGAGCCCAGGCCTTTTGGTCCTGACACGGGTGGCTCTACCCTGTAACACAATATGTTCTCACAGGGCTGCCTCTCACCAGGCTTTAAGCTAAGGAGCACATACTATCATTTACATCCTATATAACTGTATCTTACACACCATCTTCACAGACTTTTCAAGGTTAGGCAAACAGCATGCCAGTGAGCTGTCCATATCAGCTGAATCCTGGGAGGGTGCATCCTCCACCGTACGTGTGGGTTATGAGGAAGGAGGGAATTCAGTTATTTGTTATCTTTCATTCACAGAGGTTTAGAGCTCCTACTTACTCATTATGACAACTATTTTGTTTAGTCCTATCACATCCAAAGCATTTTCCTGTATTGGTCATGTAAATGTGTTCTGTCCCCCCCCTTCTTCAGAGTCCACTGTAATAATCTTTTACATCACTGATAAAGGACAAAACCCTCTCAATTATCTAAAGCCCTTGAAAATCCCATAAGACAGCATCCTTAAATATGTATTCTTTTTCCTGTTAAAAAAAAGTAGATTGAAATTATAGTATAATTCCATGATTTGCCCTGGATGTGGGGTTTTTTTAACCTTAACCCAAAAATAGCTTTTATAATAGCTTCATGACTAAATAACTGTGGAAAGAATTGTCTCCAAGGCAGGCACTCCACAAGCCAAAGGATAGAAGCATATGCTTTCTCTTTCTTTTAACCATGATTGATATTATTTTTGGTTAAGGAAAATGGAAGAAATAACTCATCCTTTCTACTCTTTAATTGACTGAGCAAACAGTATACCCACCAGCAATGATGAAAAAGCCACCTCCTGCTTTGTATAGAATGTGACTGGCAAAAGGAGCTGCACAGATGATGAGGAAACTAGCTGCCACAACAGTGAACACTCCCAGGAGCATAAGAACCGTCCAGAAACCTCGATAAACTGGAGAAAAGGAAGAAGGAAGAAAAAGAATACAATGTTTTTTAGAACTTATCCAAGTTGGCTAACAAAGATTTTTCCTTTTCCCTTCTCTTATCACTTGCTTTATTAACAAATGAAACATTAATTCTATTTTGCATATACATTATAAATCATGTGAATCAAATTAGGTTTGATTACCAGTCCTTACCTGATGAGCATGGAAAAGAGGGTGTAAGTTATTGTGAATGAAATCCATCTGCTGATTATTTAGGAGTACCTTGTAAGATAGCAACTTGACCAAAATTGACACTCTTTAGAAAATGGTACAGCAAAGCTATAGCAGTGATTCTTTGGGATAAATGATTGGAATGACAGGATACAATTATTTTACCAAAATTGTGTGGGAGAAGTAGAGAGCTGCAACATCTTGACATTCTTGGTGCCAGACTATATTACCAATAACAATCTGTAAGTTCTTTACAATTTACAGCTGGATAATACTCCCTATATATAGCCATATTCAGCAGAAAGAAACTTAAGCTAGGAGCAGAAAGAAACCAAAAAAATGTAAACTGTATTCCTGAAAAACAGCTAAGTGTCTTAAACCAGCCTATTTCTACTCTAAAGCTCTTTGTATTTTATTAAATTTAAAATGTGATGTTTCAGCAGCCCCTGTTAGACAGTGCCAAGCAGTGCTGAATTAATGGATGCAGCTGGTGATAAATGAGCTGAGAGTTTTGTGACATACTCTGGCCAAAAGAGTCTTTCTAACAATTAGTTTTTAGCTGGTTAATTGCACATCCATTTAACAAAGTCATCATTTTACAAATGCTACAAGAGTGACATAAATTTCTCCCATGAATTTAAAAATTGGTACATTAACACAACCCATTAGTAAAATTATGAGTTGTAAAGATCTCCATCGTCAGATCTGAAAATCTTGAAGCACTGACAATTCAGTCAGTGAAAAACATTTCCACCCAACTGAGGGAAAGCATATAAGCCAGCTGGCAAGTCAGGAAAAGTGTATCACAAAAGAAACTGCCACTTATCATCTGACAGCACCTACTTACTGTTATGGAAAAACACAACCAAGCAACTATTATACTGGTTCATATCCTGAAAGATTCGAATTCATACCGCTTGTTAGAGACAGCTATTCAGTAATAATTCAGGTTTGCTCTCATCTGCAATCTGAAGGTGCACTAGGCATTAGCAGCTTATGTTTCCCACTAATATATTCCAAAAGTCTACAGATTTTAACTTGACCAGCTTAAGTTAAAATATACATCATCAGCCTTGTAAATGTATTAGCTAGATCATGCTCGCCACATTACATTAGCCACACTTTTTAAATAACATCCTTTTTAATCCAGGCAAACATTCAGAGACATAATTTTCCACCACACTGATCAGCAGATTTGGGCATAAAAAGGATGAATGTGTCTGAAAGTACCTGGCAGAAGGGTTAAAATTGTGGTTTGGTTCATATCCAAGTCTCGACTTCACATAAACAAAAAATTATTGCAATAGTAGGTAAGAAATAAGGCTATGGCTCAGCAAAGCAGTTAAATGTGTGTTTTGCTTTAAGTGCTATACCTCTTATGGGATTTAGGCACCTGTTTAAAGTTAAACATATAGTTAAATTATTCACTTAATGCAAATGGACAGTGAATGGAGACCTAGAAAGGTAAATCTCTCAAGTCTTTCGGTCTTGGGTTTCTGAAGCAATTTCATATTATTTTACTCATGGGGCTACTTTGATAAGCTTCATTGCAGTCTCCAAGTCCATGGGACATTACTTCCTCGTTTAAAGCCTAATACCACTAAATCAATCTGTAACCACCCAACTCTTTTACATGGGTGACCCAAGGTACTTCAAAGTCATACTACATAATAGGACACATTGGCCAAAATGGACCTTGAAAAAGCTTTCTTTTATATTATTATGGCCAGTCACCTAAGTCATGCAGCAGTGTTTCTATTTTCTGAATGGATGAGGACACAAGATTCTCCAGCATTACAAAACCAGCATCCATTTTCATTATCTGCTCTTCATACAGGAAGTTTTGAAGTCTGCTTTTAGTGACATTTCATGAGAAAAGCTTGATTTCATGCTCAAATATTCTTAGAGCACAAAAGAAGTACAAATGTAACTGATGAAAATTTGTTTAAACCTCTCTGTAACTATACAAGAGAAAAGCTGTTTCTCTGCTCCAACACTGTAACTATTTTAAGCATTATGTGTGAAATACTGGTTTCACCTAGCTATCACCTGAAAGAAGCTTCCATTCTGTTTCTCTAGAAATAGTTGTTTACTCTAGCGAATCATGGATACAGTCTGATCTTGTTTATTAAGCTAATTCTGTCATTAAATAGTAATTAAAAAATAGAGTGTAATTGACAGGTACAAAGTCTGCTCACAAATCTGTTACTTTTCAAGCAAAATACTACCCCCTCTAATCTGCAAGGCAGAAAGTCATTTGGATCATTTGTGGCACAGGTCTGAGGAAACACCCTATGAGCACTTAGACTTTTCCTTTTGTAAGGGAATTAAAAAGCAATCATTTTCCTGCAAAGACAGCTGCACTTATTTTATACTCTGACCATTTTTGCTTTGATCACATTTCCCATCTTCTCTGCCTAGATGGGCAAGATCAATTCCTACAGGGCTAATCATTCAAAATTACAACTCAGGCCTACTGCTGTCATTTACCTTAGCTGTCATCTATAAATGAACACAAAAGAGCTGGTTGAAATTAAATTTTCCTAAGAATGAAATTATTCTTCAAGTCAAAGATTTTGCTGCTCAGAGATTGAGACAAACAGTGATATATAAAATGCAAAAGAAGATGCTGCTTTGAATTACTCTTCTTTATATCCCATGAAAAGGGCTGACACTGTGATCCAAACAGTCTGTTTCAAGAAATAATGGTTCAGTGCACGCATACAAAGTGTATCTATACAAAGTGTTAACAGAAGTTTGCACAATTTCAAGTCTCACTGAGGTAGTTCATAGCTATCCATGTTCTGGTCCAGATGACAAAGAGTACCCTTATCTCTTCCAGGTACTTCACAGATATGCTAGAGGTACCCACCTCAAATACATGCAGTATTCCAAGTACTTCCTACAACAGAAGAAATAAAGTACAAGCACTATTGCAGAGTGCAAAGTAAACATATCTGCAGTGTTTAAAATCATAGATATCATTGCTCTGTGTTGCAAGAGTGCTAAACAGAAGGTTTTGTAACTTGTCTTGGAAAGCCTCCTCTTTGTTGAGTACAACATTTGCCTTGGGAATGACAGGCAGGCCTAAAAATAAAAAAAGACCTAGCGGAAAACAGGAGAACACACAACTGCACCGTTGGGCCTGTATGGGAACATAATAAACCTCCAAAATTGCATGACATGTAGTTTTCCTTTGCTATTGGCTTTTCTCTCTAAAGATCCTAATTTAGGTCCCTCCAGAGATTTTTGCATTATTTGAAAACTAGAAGTATCTGGATCTGTGCAAGGAACCAAATTTTGGAGAAACAGGTGAAAATTACCAAAAGCCTTCTTTTCTAGTACAGTAGATCCCAGCATTGATTACAAACTGAAGTTACAGATTCATATTTTAAGATGTTACTGATCATGATATAAAAGAGAAGCAGTAATATATTTGAAAAGTTACAGAGCTGTGTCATCTACAACACACACCTGTGCAGCAGTCATGCACACCTCTGGAGCTCCAGTTAGTCAGGAACAACCTAGCTAATGACACAAAGCAACACCCTTCCACTCTTGGAGATGTTAACATCAGTATCATGAAAGCATACCAAGTATTTTATTTCCCTTGCTGGCTTAAAGTGTTTTTGAAACATAGCCATCAGTCCATACAAGTACTGTGGTCTACCATAAAAACCCCAGCCACTCAATATTGAATTTAATATCAATATGAATTATTAAGCGTTATAAGGATGAAAAACCTTTTGAAACGTGTGGGTACAATGCCACATAAACATTTCCAAGGGTAGGCAAAATGACTTGGAAAAGTTGCCTTGAACTGTCATGGCCAAGCTCACATCCGAAAGGGAACACTACCTGTGATCTGACTGTGGACTGTATTTTAGAATATGTCTTTTTTTACCTCTCTATTTAATGTAAGAGATAGTGAAATGCTTTTGACAAGAGTATTGCCACACAGAGTACCAGTACAGTGAAAGATGAAGTGTCTGAACTGCTCTCAACCCAGAGTATCTTCTCTGCAAATAAACAACTGTAAATGAAGTCACCTATCTCAACAGCAGCACAGCATTCTGCACCCTTTACTATCCCTTAGTAATATTTTGTTTTTCAAAAATAACAGTCAAACAAATACAACATTCACAAGATGGACATGCTGCTTTTTAAAATGCTTCTGACTTTATTGCTGCTTGGGGGCTACAGAGCTCTCCCTTATAAATGTACTGTATTACAATCTCTCATGGGCAATTATATGACTGTATTACATAAGAGCATTTTTTCCCCTAGAAATAGACTACTGCTAACATTTCACTTGTACAACTTCTATTTTCAGATTTCATTGCTGATATTTTCCAGATTACTTTAGGTTAATTTCAACCCATTAACAAACCTGCCAATAAATTTGATCTCACCATTTTAGATTTAACAGTTGCTGAATCAGAATTTTGCTTCAGCTATATAAACATTGTGTATTATACATTAGGTACTACTTCAAATGCTGGCAAAGTGCCCAGTACTGGACAAAATAAGATACTGATAATCAGGAAAAAAACACTAGTAGCTACAAATCAGAGTATTAAATTAATGTGCCAGTGCTGTCCCATTAAAATGCTTGCACTTTAGCTTCAAAGGTGCTGGGGTGATTTACAACAGTTAGGAAACTACTGTTTATTTCCAAAATAAGTTGAAAATAATCTCCTTGAAAAGAAAATTAATGAATTAGTGACTAAGTGTTAGATGCTTCACTTCTTTTTCTTACAAATAATCTCACTATGGCCAATGGGACTATTTCCATGACTAAGAACTTCACATTTTTCAAAAACAGACCTGGTATTGTCCTCTAGTAAATTAACTTTAGGAAAGTGTGATTGTCCTTGTACACCAGTGTTAAGTAATCTAATGACATGACACTATGCATGAATCTAGCTAGCAATGAAATAATATTAAAGTACTATACTATTGTTTTCAGAATAGCCTGATGGGGCAACCAGTCTGATTATGTGTATGCAAATGTATGTTTATTTTAGAATACATAGGTTCCTGCTGTGGTATTTTTATTGCATGGTCTAATTTATTTTTTTTTATTCCTAGGTTGTAGTTTGTTGCACTTAGTTATGTGAATCATCATAAAAATGAATCTGCTAGCAACACAATGAGGTGCTAAGTCGACTAGAGCTGCACACTGTAATAGTTGTCACTCTAAACCTCTGTACCATCACAGAAAGTCACTAGAGTCAAGCTTCCCCTGAATTCATTTAGAACCTGTTTCAGGTTAAGGTAAATGACACGGCCTATGAATTTCTTTAAGTACATTAACCATAAAGGATGCTTCACACAGCTTTTGAAAGCATACCTTACACTACAGCTAGGGGAAGTGCTCCTCACTCTGTCAAGATATTTAACAAAACCAATGAATGCACAAAAACACTATAACCATGTCTAAAAGATATAGCAAACTGCAATTTCAAAGCAGTGCTATCTAACCCTTTGAAGCTGATCATGCATCTAACAGTAATGATTAAAAGATATCTGATATATTAAAGCATGCATTCAAATCTCCAATATAAGCATCCCTGTAGGCTTTTCTGTCTTTACATTTCCATCTAAGGCTATAGTCCTTGACACCAAGAACTCATAGTCTAGGTTTGTACATCAGAATGAACCAAGCCTTTGGTCTAAAGCTTTGTAAGGCATACTGTAACTCTAGACTTCCAAGTCCTCAGTGCTTTAAGATTTTTGGGAACTATAACGCAAATGCAAACCCAACATACAAAGAGATGTAAATAAACTAAGAGAGGATAGATGAGCCTGTTTTGAATTCTGGCCCAGAAAAGACAGAATACCTACTAAAGCCAAAGGAGTTATATGTCAACAGAGAACTTGGTCCAGACACTGCACTCAAAAAGCATCAGAGATTTAATGTTCATCAGGCAACTTATCTTTGCCTGAGCTCTTCTAGCTGGATGGTAACACAGCACTCCAACAACAAACCACACTTTTGTTGCCACACAAGGGACTGTGCAAGGGGCTGCAGTTAAATTCAAACTCCTCTGATAAGTCTCTTAAGCCAAATACTCTGTAAGAAAGTCACACGCCTTTACTTGCTCAGAAACTAATAGTCCTCTGAACAGAAAGTTAGAGATTTTTAGAAAATACGTTTCATACATGTTTGATTTTTGTAATGAAGTTTGAAGCTCTTTATTCAGTTTTTTATTTTTCTATGAAATAACAAATGAAGATGACAGAAAATTTCTTGTTATCCACCCCTACTTAAAATAGAACTTGATTGACTCCCTAAAAATGCAATTATAAACCTGGGGAGACTATTTGGGCTTTTTATCATCCCCAAAACAGAATATGTCAAGAAAGCTACGAGCCATGAAAATGGTAATATTTTATCATGAAACAGTAGCAGAACCAAAAAAGGGGACAATAACCTCAATTTTTTGGTAGTGCCCTTTTATTCTATGTTTAGCTGATGCAAAGTATTAGATGCAGACAACGGGATATACAAATCATAGATGAAATCTTGTTCTCGTTAAACCAAACTCAAGCCTTTTTCCACTGGCTTTAGAGAGAACCATTTCCTGCAGTGGGACTCAAGAAGAAGAGGATAACCTCCTTGCATTTCTTAATTCAGCAACTGCAGTTGAAGCAAGGTTTTTAAAACTTGTTTGCCAAATATCATGAGCCGGATTGTCAAACTAGACTAAAGAAGAAACCAGTTTTGAACTAACAGAAGAGATGATGACATAACCTTCTTCATGAAAAGTTGTGAAAGACGGTTGAACGATCATACCTACTCCAGTAAATAACTCAGCCTGAATGCTGAAAATGAAATGTAGGCATAAAAAACCCCAAACCTCTTCAGTTTTAATGAGCTCAAAAGCAATCCAACTGTATCTATTTATATAGCAGGAATGGCTCTGAATATACTCTACCTGGGCCAGCATCTATAGTACAGTTCTGCCTACTTTTAATCTCCTAATATGAAATATAGATAGGAAAATTATATTTGAGCAGTGGTTCTTTTGGCAAATATTAACTAAAATTAATTAAACTTTTGATGATATTCCTTCTCCTTCCCTTTTTCTTTGTTTGTCCACTTCTGTGTAATCATGCAATATAATTTGAGGAACCTTTGTGAATGTATGAGTGAACGGTGGAATACAAACTCTGTCTAGGCTATGAGGAGCTGATGACTCTGTCACTTTCAAATGGAAAGATAAACTGTTCTAGGTGTGCTACGAAGTTACAGATCAGATCTCTGAATGGTGAGGTCTGAATTATTCCCAGACAAACAGTTCATAATTTCTAAAGATTAACAGAACCATTATAATTCTAGTTTATTTTCTTTTTCATGTCTACAGCATAAAAATTGGATTCTAAAGACACTTCAAAGTTAGCAAAAGCATAATTACAGCTTCAGGACAAGAAGGGATCACTTAAGTCCCTTAGGTAGCGAGCTCAGAGACATGTAGCATCCACACATCACAGGTTGCTCAAAAACTCATATGAAATAGGTATCAGAAGTTATTTACTTCAAATATGTTTGCATAAAGCTCTTAGTCTGATGAAATGTATCTGATACTTTTAAGTGGTTTCTAAGTGTTTTTAAAACAGAGCTTTCTAGACCCTATTCAAACAAAGTTTTCTTTCATGTATATCTTTCACATATATATAAATATATATTTATATGTATCTCTGTTACAGTACAGGAGTTTCTCAGTGAAGTATATCTGAGTCAGTTAACTTAGCATCAAGGCTCTGCTCCTCCTCCCTCATAAAGTAAAAATGCAATGCATTTCCATATGTGGTTATTTATTTAATAAAAAACAAAACAAAACAAAACAAAACAAAACAAAAATCCAACCAAAACCAAAAAGTTTTATTGAAATATATGACAAGAAGTACTTCTTTAATGTATTCAGCCCAAGGAAGATACTTACTATGTTGGAGAAAAAAAAACACTAAAAAGGAAACTTTTTTTTTTTTCAGCGATTACCTCTATTCTGCCATCATAGTTAAAGCTAAGCATTCATTTAAATGCTTAGTTAAACAGTGGCTTAAATATGCATGTTGTAAAATTATGAGAAGTATAAAATACCAAAACTCTGTTAATTAAACTGTGTGGAGTGATAAGGCTGTTTTATTTTGAAGCATCTGAATGGTTTTCTTGAAACTACAGGCATTGTATTCATTTGCACCAAACAATACTTACTGATTGCAGAGTCATAGGAGGTTGAGTTGTGTCCATCTCGGAGAAGAGGAAATGGGGACAGGTAAGCATGTGTACAATTCTTAGAAGGTGACTGGTTGGCTAAAAATGAAGGAAAGCTAAAGATTAATATTTTACTGCCTTAACAATATTGTGTGTCTGTTCTTCAAATGGGCAAACTGAACTTCATAGGTCAAGATTTCAGGTTCTTTCCTAGGCGACAGCTTACAGTGAATTTGGTTTGGTAAGAGCTATGAGCCTTGTTATCCAAACAAAAATATTGCTAAAAGAGCAATACAGATTTGTACTCTGGGACAGTAAACGAGCCATGCTGAAGGCACACTGCAATTTATATGTGATGCATATGTATGCTTTTGTATACATATGTACCTTTCTCATTTGAGGCTTAATTATGTTCTTCTCATTATTGCATGTCCAAAAAAACCCAACCAAACAAAAAAAATCCAGGCAATTACTTTTTCTTTTGTGAAAGAACAACAAAAAGCATCTTCGGAGAGTTTACAATGTCCACAAATATGAGTTTTGTCTATGGAACAACTATCCTCCAGAAAAGGGTAATTTCTTTCACCCTTTATATCAAATATTTCTAAAAATATCAGCTTCTTCCTAGTGAAAGACAAAAGCTGTCTATAACTTAAATCCCAGTTAAATTTCAGATTCCTGACCACAGAAATTTTCCAGATAAATAACAAGGGGAAATTAACTACAGTGAATATTACATTTTCCACTTAAGTCTAAGCAAAATATGGGGTGTTACAGTCAAATTTGTATGATGGCGCTTGCTTTTCACAAGGATTATGGAAATCCTGTAATAAGGTGAGGGAGTTCCCTACCTCAGAGGGAGTGTCAAAGACTGGAAAAGTAGTTTTGCCTGACTTCTTAATGGGAGATTTTGGTTGTAAAACACTATCTGATCTTGGAATTCTATCTATCTTAGAATCCTGGATGTAGTGAAAGAAACAGGTCATCTGTAAACGTAATAGAGGAAGTCCTCTGGAGATGGTGTGTTGTAGCAGTGACCCAGTCAGTGGCTGTGGTCACAGGAAACAATGGACAATCTGCCACACCTGCCTTCTCTATGTGGATTAATGAAGAAGCAAGATGGTCAAACTATTCCCCTCGGTGCAGTGAATCTGAGGGGGATGGGGAAGACAGGCATTGATAGTTTCCCGCCACTCATAAGTGCCAGTCAAGTTCCATCTCCTCCCCCGTCCCCTTCACAGTTATTTTAATATTCATCAGTTGCTCGGAAGTTCTGTTATCATGTTCTGTTGATTGGTTATATTAATGTATTCCACCCCTTTGCTTCCCCATTGGATGTTCCCCGATTACGTCTTGTTCCCTTATTGGTTTATTCCCCTGTTTCTCCCCTTAGACTGCCCCTTTTTCTCGCCCCTTTTAAACCCCTGCACACCCTCAGATCCCGACTCTTTGTGGCATCCCCCTTCGGGAAATAATAAACCTGGATTTGCTGTTACATCGAGTCCTTCCCTGCTCTTTTGCCGCCGAGCTGCCACCCTGTTACAACTTGTTGCTGCCACTCCCCGGGATGAGCTGTGCCTGCTCCAGCCGTTGCTAGGAGACCAGAATCTGCTCAGCCTGAGGGCTGCAGAGGTCCGGCAGAGAGCCGAGCACAGAGGGTCGCACTCAAGCCACCAGGCAGCTTGAAACCGGCAGTGGCCGGCAGCGACAGTGTGTCCTACACCATTTTCACTGTGGAGTTGCCCATTTCCTTGTTAACTCACTTGTAGTCATTTAAGAACTAGATGGAGAAACTCTCCAAGTGAAAATTCATGGACCAAGCTAACCACTAAGCTATTTTTTTCCCTGCTTAACAGAAATAAACCATCTGTTTAACAGTTAGTGGCAAAAGACTGTGCAGCTAAGAATGGACTCAGGTTAACAGGGCATCCATAACAATCATAGTGTAATCTGATAGCTAAACTTGTATCATTTTGTCCTGGGGTTTCCTATAGTACAGATTACAAAAGTGTGTGTCAAGAATTTATTTTGGGGTAGTTGAAGAACCTGATCCCTAAAGAAGCCATATGAAATCTAATGATTTATAAGATAGAAGTAAAAACAAAAAACACACCAAACCCCAACAATATTGAAAATAAACTACTCTGGATAACGTAAAAGGAAAAATTTACTTACTATACCAAAAATTCCACATGCTGGCATTATTATCTCCTACATATCCACTAAACCAGCACCTCCAGAAAAAACCTTCATGATGGAAAGTGGCTTTCTCTCCCTACAGAGGAAGAAAAATAAAAAAAGCACATTATCATACAATTTTTGAACGGTTCTAAAAATTAAGTTCAATTAGATGTTGAGGTAAAAAACACCACCATCATAACGACACACAACCTGTCTGATTATACGTCAGCTGTAGCATATATAAAGTCATTCTTCCTTTGAAAGAATATCACATTGCAAAAGCAATATCACAGAACAAAAATTCATTTTAGAGCTGACTACAACTGATTAGGAGAGGTTCTGAGGCAGACTTGTAAGCTTCCAGAAGGTCAAAATGAGTCTATTCAAAAGTTTATACAGAAGTAAATTCTTAGAAAATAAACACCATTAGTATATTGAAAAGTTTATACAGAAGTAAATTCTTAGAAAATAAACACATTCAAGAATTCTACATATATAATTCTCAGTGTAAATAAAAAAGTCCATACTAACCCCAGCATCTTCAGGTGCTTCTGAACAAGTTCCTAGTTCTGTAGCAAGAAGCCAATAATCAGTTCCAAATGCCACCAAAAAAAGCAAAACCCCCAGAGCTGCAAAGAAGCCTCCAAAAAATATTCCCACACTCAGTTTCATTATCAAAGTTATTTAAAAAAAAAAAAAGCTTAATTAGTTAAAATGGTAGCAGTAAAACAAAGTATTGTGAAAGTAACTAAAAAGCTGTTTGGAGAATACAGCTCATATCTGAAGAAGTTTCTCTTCACTTGACTTTCTGCCTGTGCCCTTCTTCCCAATGCCCTGTGAGTCGATTTGTGTCTCCAAATTTGTGTTCCATGTGGCTGACTCAAGTCTGACAGATGAAAAGGGCCTTCTATTTTAGGACACTGATGGCAGAGCTTTGCTCTGTTTCGCTGTCTGGGCGAGGCCAGTCAGAAATAGCTGACCTTCCCCCTAACTAATCAGGGATTGACTTGAAATATTATTGCAGCTGGTGCATCAACATCAGTGGAGATGGAGCTTCAATGGCTCTGTCCATCTACGTGAGCTGCGTTACAGAGCACATAGTGGTAGCAAGGACTTCCAAAGTTCAGGCCTAGTGATGAATGTTTCCTTAGCTGCTAGCAGGAAAGGAAACACTGCAACACTTTGGAAGTTACTATACGTCACGTTACAAAATGAAGGCTGAGGATTTTTTATACAATTTTAAAATATGGTAGCCAAACTGAAGAGATGCCTCTGAAAAATCCTATTAATTAATTAATTAATTAATTAATTAAACATTTACATCCTACCTTTAAAGTATTAACTTCAGCAACACTAAACACAAAAACACTTAAATGTTTTATTTATTCAGATGCATCTTTTTGGAATATATCAAAAATTTATGCAGTTAAAAATTCCTTCAAGCACCTCATAAAAAACTTCAATCTTTTTAAATAAGAAGACACATTCCCAAAGACATGCTTTGGCCATTTTTGAAAGTGATGAGGTAAACATTTAAATTACAAATACTCACTGTACAAGAAAAAGGCTTTTTCTATAACTTCATTCCATGCCAAGCAGGCCTTCCCAATCATCTCTCGTGGCTTACAGGGCAAGCTCCTATAGAAATTTATAACATGCACCAGATCCTACAGTCCTTACCCAATAAAATTTCATTGGAATTATTTATCACCAGAGTAGAAAATTTCCATTAATATGGCATGCTGGGAAGTGCTGACATCAAGATAAGAATGAAGGCAGTTTACTCCAGAAAACACTTGTCACAACATTTTATTGCAACAGTCTTAGGACTCCAGAGGGACTACTACTTCCAATATATCTGTATTGGTTTGGACAGTACATCAGCATGCTTGAGGAGAGCAAGGAAAACACTGTTCCTACCACGTCCCTTCATTCCTACACAGATGAACTTGTGCTGTGTCCTCAGTGGTTTTATAACACTACATCTGCACAACATCATATTCACATTTGTTACGAATCATATTTTATTCAAACCTGGTACTACACTAATTTCATACACAAGCACATCTAATATTTTGTGGCCTTTTTACACTTCAGAGTTTCAGTGTATGCAGAGCAGCAAATGAATATTCTAACAGACTCTTTTTGTCATATTTGCTTTTCCTGACAGCCACTGATGCAGTTCATTTTGGTGCAGCAGAAAGAGGTGTTTGGAAAACATCATTTTGGAAAGTGATGTTTTATTGCTCATTATTAAAGAAAACAAAAAAATCAGGAAAAAGAACACATAGAACGTGCTATAAAAGAAAATAAAATAATTACTTGCAGTTTGAAATAATACTTTAACTTTTGGTCAGCCCTGAAGTGGTCAGACAGGTGGATTAGATAATTGTTGTAGGTCCCCTACAACTAAAATATTCTATTCTGTTCTGTTCAAGTCTATTCTAATGTGTCAAAAAAAAAAAAAAAAAAAGTGGGATTCAGTTCAGCACTAACATGCCCAAATTTAGACAATTTCATATAAGCTGAATGTCTTTCCATCATAATCAATAGTGATCACACTCAGTGGAGCCAGAGAGCAGTTCATCACAACCTAGATTAGACTCAGAGGGCTCAGCTCAATTGCTCAGGCAGACACCTCACTCTAGCCAGTCCAGAGTATCAGGCTGGTTCTCAGCTGCCACTCCAGAAAGGCATATTTCCCTCTCTGTTTTAAAATATCTTCTAGCCCCACACGGGGTCTTACATACCCTCTCTCACCTTGGATGACACTAGGACCCTACACCATGGTGACTGAATCATGTCTGGAAAGAGGGATATGGTTGCCTTACTGTCAGATCCCACAATCAGGTGCTCTGGGATGTCTACATCTACTTTTGGCAGGCAGGTATGGCAAGGGACTTAGAGGAGGCCGACACCTTTCTTGAATGACAGCTATAGGCCAGGTTCACACCACCTAAAAGTGATCCAGGGTACCTCTGTTTAGATGGCTGAAGCCAGGCTCCATTAGCTTGTCAGGCCATCCTGGAGGCACTGCTGAGTGTTTTAGCCAGATCTCGATCAACTCTAATGGTAGCAAAGATCTGTATTTCACATGGAGATGTCTGAATGCAAAGGCCTTAATCTGCAACTGAACCCCACTTAGTGAATTACAGTTCCTGACCATTTCGCTGGTGTATGGGTGGCCTTAGAAAGCACTGGCCAAAAGTTCAAAAATTTTATTCCGTGAAATTCAAAGATATAGATAGTCACAACATAAACAAAATCCATGATACGAAGTTCTTCATTACATGCATTAAAAAATTAATTCTGATGCACTGTTTAACATTATGCCACTTAGCTTATCCTAAATAATGGAAGGTCTTATAACTTCACAGTGAATTTTTCAACATGAAATCAGAAGAAAAAAGAGAATTCTAGCCCCCTGTCTCAGCCACTGAACCACAATTAATAAAACAAACAACCAAAAAGTATCAAATGGCTAGTTCCAGTCATGTTGCACCTACCTGGCTTCAGATCAAAAATATGTCAGTGACTCAGTGAGCCCATTTCTGCATGAGAGTAACTTACTGTTGTGAGTAGCTTCACCGAAACGGAAAGTTTCACTGAATTCAAATGACAGCTGAATTACTGCCTGTGCAGTGCAAGTATTTATTTTTAATATACTGTAGATACACTCTGGTCTCAGTTTAGCATGTTCATCCTGAGAGGATCTAATTTAATTATTCTCTTTTATATTTATGGCACATTCTCTGGCAGTGTTATCTTCCAAATACTCTAACATCACCAGCATTATGCCCGTCTATGTCAGGAATGAATCAGAAGCCATGTTAAGACTTGTTATGTCAGCTTAAAAATTCATGTTATCCACCACTTGAATACTCAAAGAAAGTCTCAGGGCACTTTTTCTTTAATTTAATTAAATTCTGAAGGTTCTTCAATAGAAGAGAGAAAGGCAGAGAAAACAGGGCCAGGCTTATCAAGTCAAAACAATCATTATTCTGAATCTTAAACAAAGTCATTCCCCATCTCCTTTCAAAACTCCTAAATTTCTGCAGAAATACTATCATTTTAAACCGAAATGACTTAGCCAAATTTATCCCTACTATCCCTAATGACAACGAAGTAAGTAAATCAGTTTTAATATTCAATAAATTTGGCCAATTAAGCCCAAAATTAATTGATTATGTTTACTCATAGTGTGAAGACTGAAGGCCCCACATAATGGATGGATTCCAATCTCATTTAACAAAGCTGGGAAAAGTGTTGTGATTTTATTTTTGTTTATTCTCCAGATAGACAGGGCTAAACTAAGTCCTGAATCTGCATATTTTATTTTTGTATATAGTAGCTCCAGCTTCAATATAGTATTTGAGCCACTCCTTGTATTTAAAAATAGAAAAGAAAAAAAAAAAGATTAAAAAACAATAGCAGGCTGTTTCTTTTTTCCTTTCCATCTGAAGGGGAAAAAAAGATATTTATGGGAAGGGGGGTTGTTTATTTTCTTGTTTATGTTTGTGTGTGATTGAGTAAATGTCGGGTGCGTATGTTTGGAATTGGCAGGCAGCTCCTTATCTGTGCTGGCAGATATGTCCATGATCTAAAAACAGCCTTTTAGGACTGGCGGCATGTCTCACTATATACCAAGAAACAATTTCAGCAACTGGCTCAGAGCTGAGTCCTTCTGAGGCCTCAGTGCTTATTTACTGTTCTGAACAGTAATGGGAGTATCTCACCCACTGATTCTGATCTTCATCCTGCCCATATTCCCCAGCTGGGCAGGATGCTACCTATTGCACCTACACGATCCCTTGTCAGCAGAGTACTAGGCAGACAAACAGACAGACTCCTTACACAGTATACCTGCACACACCTTGTCCATTAAATGTGTGGCTGGAGTTCATCTTACCTAGCTCTAGACAGCTGCAACTAAGCTGGTCACTTCAGGTTTTCTCTACAGTCATACGTCAGTTTTACTGCACAGTCCATCTCAACGTGCAAGGAACCGTGCCCTAAAAGTACAATTTGGTTGGTTGGTTGGTTGTTGGTTTGGTTTGGTTTGTTCACTAAGAGAGGGTCTGGAATAACTAGTTTGAGATAGGACCAATTTATTCGTAATACTACAATAAATCAGACCACAAGTCACACAATCGCAGAATGATTGAGGTTGGAAGGGATCTCTACAGGTCATCTTGTCTAACCTCCCTGCTCAAGCAGGGCCACCTGGAACTGATTGCCCAGGATCACGTCCGAGTGGCTTTTGAATATCTCCAAAGCTGGATACTTCAGAACCTCCTTGTGCAACACATGCCAGTGTTGGTCCCTTTCACAGTAAAAAGTGTTTTCTGATATTCAAAGCAAGCCTCCTGTGTTTCAGTTTGTGCCCATTATATCTGGTCCTGTCAATGGCTGTCACTGAGAAAAGTCTGGCTCCATCCTCTTTATACTTTCAGCTATTTATATAAAACCCCCCCAAGCCTTCTCTTCTCCAGGCAGAACAGTCCCAGTTTTCTCAGCTTTTCCTCATCCTCCAGTCCCTCCATTACCTTAGTTGTTCATCATTTGACTCCCTCCAGAGTGTTCATGTGTCTCTTGTACTGTGAAGTCCAGAACCAGACCCAGCACTCCAAGTGTGGCCTTACCAGTGCTGAGGAGAGAGGAAGGAACACCTCCCTCAACTTGCTGGCAATGCTTTGCCTAATGCAGACCAGGATACCATCCACCTTCTTTGCAGCGAGGGTACATGGCTGGGTCATGTAGAACCTGAGTAGACATTGCAGAAATGGGCTGAAGTCCTCTACATATGGAGGAAATCAAGCCATTCTGAACACAGGTATCACTGAGTCATTCATTCTGCATGAGCTATACTAAGGTCACAGGGGTAATGATGGTAAGAACAAAAGGGACATAAGCAGCCCATATGTCAGCAAAAGCTTCAACAGGAATTCTAATAAACCAACAAGAAAAATCTTTATGAGGCATTACTTCTACACATCTCTATGTATCCAGGACCCACTGTTAGGCTCCTACAGGAACACACAATAGACTTGCAATCACCCTGATGAACAAAGCTGCAGGGTGTACATCCCATTTCGACCCTGCCTTATACCCTCTCTGCACTCAGGACTTTGACACTCTACAAAGCATCACAGATTTATTCAGCCACAGAAAGGAAGACAAAATTTTAGCGCGACTGAGAGGACCACTCTGTTTCATATATCCCATTCTATATTTATCTTGCATTAAATCCACATTAGATAAAATAGGTAAAAATACGGAAAAGCACAATTTCTTTTTTAATTGTGTCATAACACTGATTCAAGGTGTGATGAATCCATGTCCCTGCAAATTGTCCAAGTAGAATCATGAGAGGTACAAGAATGTGCACAAGTTCTTTTATCACATCACCATCATGATTGCTCTAAGTTTTTCATGCAATTATAGGAAAGCCAGGCCAATGCCATTAACGTTTCTTGCAATACTTTAAAGTCAGGACACACCACATGGGCAATTTTCACAGAAATGAGTGAGTTGTCTAATTCCGGGAGGTACTCCAGGCAGTTTCCTATGAAAGTAGCTATGAATAAACAGTCAGAAGTAAAAGCTGGAGTCTTCTTCACTATTTTTGTTGCTGCGCTGCATGGGTCCTTCCACAGCAGGATGCTATTATTAATCTCACTCTGAGGCTGTAACACCTTCCATTTACTGCATAGGCACTTTTTGATGCATATATTTGGGGATTTATTCAGGAAGCCTGAGGAACTAGCCTTTAGTTTTTTCTGTAACCTCCCAGCTTCTACAGAACCACTGACCTTAAATTAAATAATTAAATAAATAAAATCACAGACCGGGTGAAGGGGGGCCAGCACAGAGAAGTGGGGGGGATGATGTGTGTAAGGTAAGAGTACTGTAATACACCAGAAAAGAGACTGAGGTCAACAGGAGTCATCCCAGCCACCTTCTGCTCCAGAGAAGAATCAATAGTATCTAAACCATTCCCGATGTATTTATTTTATCTGTTAAACATTAGTTGAAAGAAACACAGAAAGCTATGTGGCCTTAGTTATGCTGCCATGAAAAACTCCAGCAGGGAAGAAGCAGACCCAATGCCTGAAATAATTCCTTCCTTTAACAAGCTGTTTTATAAATGCTTTCTAAGTATCACCTGATTCATTTACATCTTTGAGGGTGGAATCAATTAAAAGGTTTCTTTCCACATTCCTTAAATTTGCAGATCTTTTCAGACAGATTACACTTTAAATGTCTTTAACAGCAGATTCCAAACTCAAGTTCATTTACAAGCACCTCTTAAAATGTTCTGGATCATTAGATTGTAACTTTTTCTACTTGTCCAATTTTTACATGAAAAGTTGAAATGACTGTTGAAATTACCCTAATGATCTGAAGCAGAAAACCAGAATGAAATAAGTCATTGTTAGATTCACTAAATTTGATGACAAATTGCACATTTGGGGGTCTTGATCTTACCTATTTGTAATGCAGGAATTCAAGAATATATTTACTGGAATAAATCCAGTAGTAGTGTAGTTGTTTTAGATTTGTCTCACTGAAGTATGTTACAAACTTTATTTAAGAATTTATAAGGCTTAAAATTTTCTCTGCTATTGAAGTAATGTAAGGATCTTTTCTAAAAATAATTTTATTACATTTCAGATGACTTCCATCAGTGCTTTCACTATGTCTGGGCTTGGAGCACACACAGCCACAGAGCTGGCTGAGGAAGAAGAGCTGCAGACTACCTCATCCCCTTGCTTGGCAGGTGACACCAAACATTTGCAGTAGATGTTCTCACTAAAAGGCTGAAGATTCCTCACCCCTTCCCCTCAAGAGAAAACTGAATCTCAGACATTCTCCCACAGACTAGTTCTCCTCCCATTCATAATTTGAGGCAAGAATAGCCTGGCAGCCCAATACTGTAAGAAAGGTTGCTTCTGCCATTAAAATATCTCTCTCTCTCTCTCTCTCTTTTTTTTTTTAACCCTCTCTATTTATTCAAAATTGATTTTCAATTAGGACAGCAGACCTAGATACAATATTGCATTAGTACACATACTGCAAAACTGATACAAATATAATAACATTTTCCTGCTTTTTTACTA
Source organism: Orthonyx spaldingii (assembly GCA_013397795.1). Taxonomy (NCBI): domain Eukaryota; kingdom Metazoa; phylum Chordata; class Aves; order Passeriformes; family Orthonychidae; genus Orthonyx; species Orthonyx spaldingii. The sequence goes on from VZTJ01004583.1 coordinate 609,816, forward strand.
CTGGTTCCCCTATTTCTTATCAAAAGATGGGTGCTTTTTCAGGGGGCCACAAAACAGCAATAAAAACTTACAGTTGCTGGCTGAGTACTATGACTACCAAGTTCATCTCATAATCACTGACTGTCACAAGAGAGGGGTGCACCTCCTCATGCTTTGTTTCTAGCATGAAATACTTCACACTTACATTACTTAGATATAATGGAAACTGAACACTCCGATTGTGTAGTGACAATAGTGTGCATACTCCTTCTGGTTCTAGTATTACCAATAAAATCAATAATATTCGTTCAATTGCTACTATCAGGTCATGGAAAAAAAGACAGAAATAAGAGGATCATCTGGATGATTCTGGACACACATGCTGCTGCTTGCCATCTCTGAGTATCTATTGCACTCCTGTTTTTAAAAATCATCTAGTAACAAGTCAAACACCTTAAAGTAATGTAAGTGTACTATATTGACAATATCATTTTAATCAACCAACTATGTAATTCTGCCCCCAAAGATATTAGACTAGCTCTATTTTCCTTAAGACTCTGATAAATGGTCTTCATTGTATTTCATTCCTTTAATTGCTAGTCAATTCCCTTATCAGTCATAAAATCACTTTATTTGAGAACATTTATCTTAAGATTTCTTTATTTCGGAGCCTTTATCTTAAATTTTGTAATTGCAATGACAGAACATGAGTGGGAACCTTGGGGCAGCTGAAATCATCTGCCTTCAGTGCAAAGGCAACAGACACATTTGTCACATTACTATATATTAATGCCTTTTTCTTATATATTATGTAAATTACGTAAGCATGCAATATGCACAATTCTTTAACAATATAGTCAAGTTTGCCAGGGCAAAAGAAGTGAGAGATCTGTTAAAGGAAAAGACACCTATATGTTCTCTAAATGCTTGTTTTGCTCCATGAACAGTTTGCATTGTTGTCATAAAGTTTGGTTATTCTCTGCTTTACAAGTCGTTCTGCATAGAGATAGCTTGAAAGAACATACAAAACTAAGTTTTTTCATTGTCAGGGAATTCAATATTCCTGCCTGCAATATTTTGTCTCCATCATATTTGATCATTCTGATTTTCAGAACCTGAGAAGAATGCAGAATAGCTAACTGGTTTCAGAGGCTTCTGGCAAAGACATAAAACCTTAAAAATTGCGGTTGGGCTCAGTGTTTGCACAAAAGTGAATGTTCCTTATACCCTAGGAAAAGTACCTAAACCCTTGCAACATCTTTTAATCATCCACCTCTTTAATAGTTTCTTCTAATAAATTTTCAGGCATTTTCCATTTCTTCCATCAGTTAACATGACCAAGGATAAAATTAGCGCAATATTGAGTAGACAGTGTAGCGGCAATTCCCAGGATGCTCTAATATTTCAGTATCTTGTCACCATTTTGTCGATTTCAGAGGAATTGTGTGCAACTGAGCTCCGTTAGTGTTGCATCCAGAATTTTAAAAACCTCACTGAGAGAATTTGTTATTCAAAGTGGCCTCAAAGAGATAAATTAATAGGATATATTGGTTAATTCAACACTAAAACATCGCAGCCACTGGGATATTAAACAACTGAGTTATTCTTGTCTGGACTCTGACAATATCTTTGTCTCTATGCATATACTAAGCTAAGTTTTGCCTTGGTAACTTATAAATAAGCTGCATATCTAGAAATATATCTTGCTTTACAGTTTTGGTGTTTGGGTTTTTTTTCTTTAGCTTTATTTTTAATAACCATAGGGGAAACCACAGTCTCCTCTCCTATTTTTTTTTTTTTTTGGTGACTTAAATCTGTAAAAGATCCTCAACCTTGTGATATTTTTCTTCTGAAAACATGTAGAACTGAAGTTATGCTGCTGTCAGCTGAATGATCGTTCTCAAACTTTAACTTGTGCTAACTTCTAAAATTTAAGTGATCAACATTTTTCAAAAGTTTCTTCTTATGATAATTAAAAAAGTAAAGCATCTCCTGTTCCCTTGTGCATTTTTAAAAGTATTTAGAACTGCAGCACTTTCACTGAACCCTGGCCAAGCAACTATATAAAAAAGCACCTCTGACTCCAACATAAAGTTGGATGGTCATGTTTTGCAAGTGACAATCGTTTCCACCAGTGTATCTGAGAGATTTATGAAGTTTCACGGCTTTGGATGCAAATGTATTATAATACAGTAGTAGTCAACAATTCCAGCTATCCCTGACTTCTAACAAAAACACAGCACAGCAGTGAACGTGCTAAGCAGAAAGAGGGATTCCCTTCTTCCTTGATTCAGTACCACCATCATGAGCTACGTAACAAGGCAAGAAAACACTTTGCTGCCAGAAACACTTGATGCAGGCACCGGGCTGAGCACGAGAGACGGCCGAGGAACAGCGGCAGCGCTGGGACACGGCCACTGTCCCCATGCATAGGCAGGATCGGAGGTGCACAGGCCCAAAGGCCATCGTTCTGCAGTGAAAGGAATGAGAGGGAGGTGTCTTTACAAACAAACTGAGTTTGCTGATAGATAAGGCCAGATACTGAGAGATGAAAGAAACAATAGGAGAAAGACATATAAATTCCATAGGAATTCCACTAATTGACACAGACTGTTACGCATCCAAGATTGTGCTAAATCCCTGGATTTAGAGAAAAAGAACAGAGACACAAAGGAAACAAAGGGCGGGCAGGGGAGGAGTGAGTACACATTAGAAGGAGGTTTGTATTAGGCGATTCGGGGAGTCTGTATCTCTCAAGTACCTCAGCCAATGGGAAAAGAGAGAGGGAAAATGCGGCCGGGAAATGAGGAGAAAAGAGAGGCTGCATCCTCTGACAATTTGAGAGACCCCGTGGGAAATGCCCAGGACCTCTCCCTTTATTCATGAATAAAGCTACGGGACTCCTCTGTCTCCTTTTTGGACATAAACCTCTGGTGTTTGTGGACTAATTTTCCTGACAACAGCAACCACGATAACAGTGCAGGGGATCCATTACCATGCTCCTATGGCATATTTGTTTCCAAAGCCCCTCGTTTCCACCTGGCTCTTCCTGCCTTCCACAGAGCCTCAGGTCCCGAGGGGACGGGTTGCAAAACTCTCCCCGTAGAAACACACAAGAGGGCAGGAAGGGCAAAGTCCTACAGAGGTGTGTGTGGGAGGGTGGAGGCAGCGATCCCGACGGCTCCCGAGGCCGGCAGGCACGCTTACTCTCCTTCCTCTTCACCCGAAAAAGAGGAAACACGAAGGATACCGAAGGAACCAACCCCGAGGCTCGGCCCAGTCGCCCGCCCGTTTCCGCCGGGCCGCGGGCACTGCGCAGGCCCGGCGCCGCCGCCGCCTGCATGGAGGAGGAGGAGGAGGAGGGGGATGGCGGAGGCCGGGGGGCTGCGAGGGGCCCGGCCGCGCCCGCCCGCTTCGTGCGGTGCCTCTACGCCGTGGGATTCCTGGTAAGCGGGCGGCGGCGGCCCTGGGGCCCGTCCGGCGCGGCCTGCGGCGGCGGCCGCCCCCGGGAACGGGAATCTGCTCCTTTCCAGCCCAAGGCTGCTGGGTTCTGGGGTGCATCGCTGCAGCTGCTCCTCGGGAATGCCGGTGTGTGTAGCGGCTGTGCTGTTTCACCTGTGGTAACAGCCCCGCAGTTTGATACACACGTCGGATTTTTATACTGTGAATGCCATGGAATAGCGCAGCACTCTAAGAGCCGAGTTTTGCCTTGAGCTTATTAGAGAGCTGTTCCCTGCTTCCTTGAAATACCCGTGGTCCCTATAAATTTACCAAGATAAAAACCCTAAAAATATGGTTTTCCTAGGGGAAAAAAAAGTGCCTCATTGGAAGAACACAGACTTTAAAGAAGTTCATATTCTGTAGCGATTCCTGAGTCTCAGGAAAGTGCCGTTTAATTAATTTGAAAATAAAAACGATGACTTGGAAAATGAATATAATTGCACCTGAAATGTCAAGATATTCTTACGTGCTTTTAGGTTGGGCAGTAGAAACAACTCAGGTGGTTTGTCTTGGAGCAAATATCCCAGGAAAAGGTGCATTAGAACAAACTTCGCTTCTTTTAACTGACTTTTAAACGCTGTGGTTCTCCAGCCTTGTAACAGCTTGCTGACGCTGAGCTGGGGCACACAAGGAAATCAAGGGTGTAGTGATGCAAACTTCCTGTAGCCGGACAAATACAGCGTATTTATCATTCCACATAAGGAATTACACGTGAAATGAGAAGTAACTACCCATCAGAGGATAGTGGTTGATGGGTCTTGCTCTATCTGCATGCCTATGGCAGTCCAGTACTGCCAGGGTATAGTCTGAGCTTTGTACTTTAATGCCTCTGTTGACGACCTGGATGAGATCACTGAACCTCTCTTCAGGTTTGCAGACGACACCTAAGACTGTGTTACTGAAGATGTTTGTAAGTGGTGTGCTCTGTTTGTTCATGCTGATGTATTTAATGATTCTAACCTTGTATGCCTCAACGTCAACCATCAAAAAATAATGACAGACTCTGAGAATTCACTTAATGATATACATTGTTACCATTAATCAGGCTTTGAGGTAGTCTAGTTCAGTTCAAACAGTCAGTGATGAAAGGTGATCTTGCTCCAATAGATCTTCTCCAAGGGATACTGGATGCTGTGCCAGATTGTAGTAGTACTGAAAGAACTACTGGGTCAATGTGGTGAGCTTAACAAAAGGTAATAAAGCAAAAAGAACGAGTAGGAGAGCCTTGTACTGCTCAGAATGGGCAGTGTCCTTTACCCTCCTCTTACAAAATGTTTTTCAATTATGCTTTGCTTTTTTTCTTTTTTTTTTTTTCATGTTTCTGTCTTGTCACTACATTTCTTAAGCTATACACAAAGGCTGTGTGTAAGTAGGTTTAGATCTACTGTAGCTTCTTCCCCATTGTGGTTGGGTTAAAATACAGTTTTTCAAAATACACAGTCTTTGCACAAATAAAGAGTATTTTTAGGAGATTGAAATTAGACCCCTTTGAATTTAAAACACTGATATGAAGTACTTCTCTTGTTAAACAGGTAAGGTTTAATATATATTAAAGGAATATTTAATATTTAAATATATATGTTCAGAAGGATAGTATCTGGAGTGGGAGGGGAGAGGATTAATGTTTTCATAGGTTTAACTCCTCTGTGAGGCAGTCCTTTATCTTTCAGTTCATGTGTTTTGTATACGAAAAATTTTCTTTTAACCTTGTGTTGATATGGAGATAATTTACTTTTTTTTTTTAATTTATAATGTTGACTGTTACTAAGCCAAGTTGCCATTGTCTTTGTGGAAGTTACTAAAACTTTTCCTGCCTTCTTTTCAGGACTTATTTGGGGTGAGCATGGTTGTTCCTTTAATGAATCTTCATATCAAATCTCTAGGAGCAAGTCATACAGTTGCTGGAATCATAGGTGAGTTGCAGTACGTGATTTACGAAAGAGTAAGATAAGGCCTGGATTATGCCTTACTGCAGACTGGACATTGTAACATAATTCTGCCTTGCTGATAGCATAGTAAAAAGTAAAGACAATTTCCAAGTAAAACTGTAAGGGCAGCCATACTGTGTTAGACCCAGAGACCTGTCCAGACTCGTGCACTGACAGTAGCCAAAACCATGTGCTTGGGAAAGAGAACATTTGGAAAGAATAAGGAAGTCTTGCAGTAGCATTTGTACAGCTACTTTTCCAGCATCCAAGAATTCACAGCTTAACAATTTAGGGAGCAAGAGCTTGTAGTTTTATTGTTATTTACACTTTGCAAACGGTTCTTCTCCAGCTGGTTCTCCAAAGCTTTCCAATGTTCGTGATTGCTCCTAGTATGATTAAAATCCTTACAGCTGTCTTGGCAAAATATTTACTCACTTTTAGGACTGTTTACAAATAAATTCTGAAGATTTGGAATTTTATGGTAGAGTATTTAGTGATAAGGTATATTCTGTGGCTTTAAAGTACCTTTTATGGTATTGTTTATGGTTTGTAGTGATACAATATATTCTTTATGTGGTTGACACAGGAGCTGTTATTCAGTTTTATTATTTTGATTTTTTATTTAACACTGTGTATTAAATAATTCTCTACTGAGTTGACAGTATTTAAGCAGCAATTAATCAGAAATATGCTTGCAACAGTCTGCTTTGATTTTTAACTTCAGAAGGAACTGGGGTTTGAGGTGTATTCTTATAAATGAAAGAGTCTGGCAGATGTTTCTCTCTGCTTCTCTTTGTTTCTTCTCCTCTGTCACTAAGTGCTGCTAAACTCCTAGCCTCCAAAATGAAAAAGTAGGGTCCATGTTTTCTTCAGGGCTTCTGTAATGCTGTATAGTAGACTGAAGCACCAAGTGGAAAGTCTCTTTCAGTAGTGAAATTCTGTCCTTATTCTGAGAAAGCAATTATAAATGCCAAGGTCTGTTTTGTTTAATACACCACACAAAGCAAAATCATTTTACGTTATACAGTTTTACAACTTTTCAGCACTTTTTTCTTTTTTATTTTGTCATTCCCTGAAACTATTTACTTTATTAAATGCTGAAGTTCACCCTTGGTTTGTCCTGTTCCCTCTTCCCATTCTTCTGGTAAACTATTCCCAGAATTTCCCATTTTTCATCATTTAAAATTTTGTGCAATTTTCATAAAAAAAACAAAAGCTTAATTTTTAACACTGGTATTTTGTTTGTTTTAGGATCTCTCTATGGTGTAATGCAGCTATTTTCTAGCACATTAGTGGTGAGTTCTAACACTGCATTCCAGAGCGTGTTGGTATTTCTATGGATTGTAGGGGGGGAAAGGGTGGGGTTAATAATAGCATTTCTTGACATTTTGAAAATGCATGAAGTGTTTGTATAAGCATTTTGGTTGGAGGAACCAATTTTCAGTTTGCATTAAAAATGTTGGTTTTGCTTATAGAGAATTGCCAGGTTTTTCAGGCCTAAAAAGAATACAGTTTTTAGACAAAAACTAGAATACAGATTTGGATTCAGATACATTACTGAGCAGGTCACAGTTACACAGGGTTTTCTTCTCTAGTGTTGGTGCTAGTAAAGGACTTTCCTTCAGTGCAGTAGCCTATACAAAAAGCAGTCTCATGAGTCAGCTCTTCATAGCCTGTGATCTAGTTTGCCTTCCCTGCTTAATGAGCAGTGATTTGTAATTCACTGTATGGTCTAAATTAATCACTGCATCTTTGCTGTTTGTTTGGTTTTGATTTCTATTAGCTATGATTTTTTATATCCTAGTATTACCCTGGTACCAGTTTTCTAGTTTTGAACAGGTTATGAGAACATCTCATTAAAAAGCTGTTTCAGGGTTTGTTATGCAGGGCACCTGCTATAATTTTGTGGCATTTTCTTTGAATTGTCTACTTGCTTAAAAGAAAAGACCATTGTCTACTTTATTGAAAAACTGCTTCCTCTTAGGAATCAAGCTGATTTATAGATATGATAAATGCAAGTTTTCTGTTTGTTGTCTGCATAGCTACTTCTTAACCTGTCTGTGCTCAGATGACAAACTCCTCATAGCCAGGATCATTGCTTTTAGGATGTCCAACAAGTGTCTAATACGTAGCAGCCAGTGATGCAAACAAATATTTGTGGTTGGTTATGGTAAGATTTTCAGAAAGCTCCTACTGGTAATATTTTGTGGTATTTGTTGCAGGACTGTCTTTTTAAAAGGGAGATTAAAAAAAAAAAGAAAAAAGTTCTATACATAACATTAAATGGAGTCATAGTTTTGGCAGCTACCGTGCCAGCAGGGAAGAATTCTGCTTGTGACTTCCAGATTTTGTGCACTTAGTAATGGTGTGTAATAAGCTTATTAGGCTTTCATTGACAGTCCTTTGATCTCTTTTCTCAATTTAATTTAGAAATACTGATTGATCACTGCACACCACTTAGTGTTATAAAAAGCTTGTCTTTCTTTCCTGCTTTGTGAAAGGGCTGCTGGAGTGATATAGTAGGAAGACGGTATTCCCTGCTTGCTTGTATTCTTCTCAGTGCTCTGGGTTACTTCCTTCTTGGAACATCCACCACAGTGTTTCTGTTTGCCCTTTCTAGAGTCCCTGTAGGTGAGTAAACACTTGGCATTTTGCAGTTTAAATTCCCTGTAGTCTCAGCTTGAGAATCACTATGGGAGAAATCATGGTATGTGGATGGTTACATAGCATCACCACCCAGCAGCACCAGCTGAACCTTAGTATTGGAAAAGTCTCTACAAATCTAGAATTCTCATTATTTTTTTTCTGAATATAATTTGAAATGTTGAGACTTAACCCATCAGGCAGCTAAACCCCACAAAGCTGCTTACTCTAGTACTGAAGAATTTATGACTAATGGAATTTTAAAAATAGAAATCATACAGATTTGGACTATTGTTATTTAAGGTACCTTCTGTCATTTTTTTGGACTGAGAAAGAAATACATGTTTGTTAATTTATGTTGTGTTGCAGGTGTTTTCAAACACACACTTTCCATCTCTAAAGCCCTGCTGTCTGACTTGGTTTTGGAGAGAGATCGCCCTTTGGTGATGGGGCGCTTCAATGCAGCCTCCAGTGTGGGCTTCATTCTGGGACCTGTTGTTGGTGGCTACCTTGCAGAGTTTGAAGGTGGCTTTTACCAAACGTCCTTCATCTGTGCCTCTATCTTCCTTCTGAATGGTGGTAAGTTGTATGTCACATTTTGCATCTTGAGTCCCTTCATTCCTCACTTTGGTGTTTTTATGCCATCTGTAATACCTTGAATTCATGGTGTGTTTATCATCTATAGCATAAATATTTTGTATACCAGTACTACTCTTTGAATTTGAACTTGTGTGGAAGGGTGGGAATTTTGAAACAGTTATCCTCCAGGTGCTTCTCCTTTGTTTCGCCTATATCCCTTTTACATTCGGACACAAATGGGAATTTTTGATATGCCCAAAGATGAAGACTGGAAATCAAAATTTTGGCTTTAGCCTTTAGATTTGTTTGTATGTTGTGAGTGTGGCATCTCAGTGCTTTCCTTTCTTGCTTTCACTGTATTTAAAATTGAGCTGATACTGTTAATAATACCAGACTTAATATTTCCAAATTTTTTAAGGACAAGTATTTTTGAAGTCTTTTGTTAAATTATTACAGTCAAACTAATGTCTTCCATGTTAAGTTGATGCAATTGAATGAAATCAGCTAATTTCTTGGTCTGTATAGGTCTTGTCTGGATGTTACCCTGGAGTGAAGAAAAGACTGGCAATAATGAGCATTACCATGACAAAGCAACAAACAGTCTCTCAGCAAAATCAAATTATGACCTGCACTTGAAATCAGCAACTAGTAGAGCTATGACAAACAATAGTTTTTTCCAGTCTCCGTGGGTCCAAGTTGCAACAGTGCTGAAGAAGATTAAAGGAATTGCGGGCTCTAATTTGTGGGATATATTTTTAGTGCGGTTCCTGATGTCTGTTGCTATACTGCTGTACTATAGTAATTTTACTCTGGCCTTGGAGGAGAGATTTGGGGTGAAACCCTTGTTTGCTGGATACCTGCTGAGCTATAGCAGTTCTCTTGGAGTCCTGGCTGGTTGTCTGCTCGGACCAATAACAAGACTCTATCGGCACAACACTTACAGACTTTTGTTGCACTCCAGCACTTTCACCTGCGTGCTGGTTCTCCTGTATGCGTCAGCACTGAGCATGTGGATGGTTATTTTGTCCTCCACGTTCTTGGCCTTCTCCACTACCATAGGTCGTACCTGTATCATTGATCTGGAATTGACCGCTGGTGGGAACGAGGCCAGCGGTACACTTCTAGGTGTTGGACAGTCTGTGACATCAGTGGGACGTATTATTGCCCCACTCCTTTCTGGAATTGCTCAGGAGTTCAGTCCCTGTGGCCCTCCAAGTCTAGCCGTGGGACTAGCATTAGTTGCTATTGTGATAATGAATGCAAACAAGGAAAAATACTGTAGTCATGGAAGAGTGAAGTCAAAAAATCAGTAGTTGCAATTTTGGATTGCACAGATGTATCTTCACCTGCCAGGCTTGTACAGTAATTACATGATTTTTAAGAAGAGCACATTATGTTCACAGGGAAGCAAGTACATATACATATTTCTGCTGCAGGGATGTTAAATGTCTGAACAAATGTTATTCTAACTGGTACCACTAGGACATTTCTAAGAGTGGCAGATGTTGCTGTGTGGTACTGGCTGTGATTTTTTTTAATCAATTTTTAACCTTTTTGGAGGGGGAGAAAAGAATGTCAAGAAACGCACAAATCCTACTTGTAGCTCATTTTCGAAACAGTGTTTAGATTGAAATATTGTTAAAAAAAGGTGAATCAAAGTTGAATTTTTGTTATTTAATCAGTATTTGCCATATGTTTGGCCTTAATTTGTTATGCTGTGGTCTGTTTCCTTCTGTCTGTTGTGACAGTAGCTTATATAACAGGGTGTTTGCTTATGTGATATTTGTGTGGCATATTTGTGTAGTCCACAAAACTTCCTGCAGACCATGATTAGGCACTTTGGGGTAATCATGCAACCCCTGCTGATTCCTGGTCTTTCCCAAGTAATAGAATTGGGTATATGCTAACTTCATGTACTAGAAGACCTAATTTTAGAACACTGCTAGGCCATTCAGACTGAAACTGTGGCTGAATTTAAGCTTTATTGAAATTTGAACTGGTGGCTTCTGTTTAGTAATAACTTCTACTGAGCAACTTTGTCATAAATTGTTTATATTTCCTGTGCAATTTTTCTACCTTCACTTTAAGAATAAATTTCCATCCTAATGCTCTCAAATGACTGTAAAGGTGTGCTGAAGCAACCAGCAGTAGTTCATGGATCTGGATTAATGCATCCTATCTCATCTCAGGCATAAGTGACATTTCAGTGACAAGACAAAAACAGTTTTGTTGGTATTTTAGTCTTCTTTTGTGTGCATGGCTTAACTGATGAGAGATTCCTCTCAGAGCTGTACAGAGATGTAGCACTCCTGTGCTGTTTATTGTTCAAGCTTATTTCTTGCCAGTCACCATTGTTTGTATTTGATATGAAACATGGAAAAAATATGTTTTGCACTGAAAATGTTCCATATGATCTTCGTTATATTATTTGATGAAAGTACAAAGTCAACTATATATAAGTGTTCATTGGGGGGGTTTTGTGCAATTGAGTTATCTCCTTGAAAACATCAGTGGAAACACTCTTCCTGTTTCAGATGAGTCATGGATGGTGTTTTGCTTTTTTATTTTCATTGTCTTCTTTACCTTTTCCACTGCCTGCTGGCATTCAAATATTCATTGAAACCTCAGTGATTGCAGTGGCAGCACCATAGGAATTAATGTATAAAACTCTGAGTTGTTTTAATTTTATTTATTGACATAATCTGTGTCTTATTCCTACTGTGACCAGTACATATCCTCAGAGTTCTTACAATAATCTGTGTTTCATTCCTCACTAGGAACTTGAGACATTTTCAAGTCTCGTATCTTCTTTTGCCTTTCTTGGTAGATGCCCAAAACATTATTGCTCCAAATTTCCTATTTTCTTTCTTTCCATCTTTTAAATTGTTTTTTTTTTCTTTACCTAAAACCACCCTTCTGTAAGTAAAGGACTTCTGTTTTGCATCTCTAGCAAGGGGTTAAGGAAGAGGGTTGAAAAAAAGCTTCAAAAATTAATGCATATGAATGATGTAGTAATTTTTCCAATACATGCTGATTATATGACCTAACATAACATTTACCTTTCTAAGTTGCTGCGCTGGTTTAATCTGACTTCTGTAAGCATCTATCCCAATACATATCCTGCTGAATATTGGTTGTAGAAACCTCACAGTTGAGAAATCTGTGGAAGCTTGTGGTCTTGGGGACATGTTGCAACAGATTTTACACAAGTTTTTTACCTGTAGGTCAGAATGATTTCTGAAGTGCCACAGAAACATTTCTTTTCTCTACAGGTACAGAAAAATTGTACTTTTTTTTTTTCTTTAAGGACTAGAAATAAAATGAAGTGACATTCCACATGTATCATTTTGTCACTGTATTTTTTTTCCCATCTTCAGTGACATTCGTGCAGATACGGAGGTGTGATTCCCCCTTTTAAGTTGAGGGAGGAGCAATTGCAGCTAATTCTGGCTACAGTCTAGTGGGCAAACTACTGAATTACTCAGCAGTGTCTTGAATCCAGTTGTAGTATCTGTAGAAGACTGTAACAAACCAGTTCTGAATATGGATTAAAGGAAAACAGTTTCTGCCAGCAAACCACTGCAAATTAAGATTTTTCTCTTGCTTGCTGTTACTTTATTTTGGGTTGGTTTTCTTGGGCCTGTAGGAAGGGTTGGGTTTTGGTTTGGTTTCTTGGGGTTTTTTTTGGTCTTTGCCTTTCAAAATTTTCCCTTTGGTAAAAGTGACTTTTCTGACCGTTTTGATCAGCTAATGTTGAAGAGGCTGTGTATACAAAATAGTAATTTATTTCTGTTAAACAGCTGGTAGCATATGATACGTACTGATTTTGTTGCTTTTAAATGAAGTAAATGTAAGATTTTTTTATCCTATTGGGGTAGGCTGTGTACTTTTGAAGACATCCTTTGTAAACAAACCAGTTGTAGGGGGTTGACCCTGGCTGGACACCAGGTACCCAGCAAAACTACTCCCTTCTGGAACTAGACAGGGGAGAGAAAATAAAAGGCTCATGAGTTAAGGACAGGGAGAGATCACTCACTGACTACTGTCATGAGAAAAACAGACTCAGCTTGGGGAGATTAATTGAATTTATTACCAATCAAAATCAGAGCAGGAGAATGAGAAGTAAAATAAAAGTTAAAAACACCTTCCTGCCACCCCTCCCTCCTTCCCAGGCTCTACCTCTTCCCGGGCTGCAGCGCAGGGAGACGAGGAGTGAGATGGCCAGTTCATCACACGTTGTTTCTGCTGCTGCTCAGAGAGAAAAGTCCTTCCCCTGCTCTAGCGTGGAGTCCCTCCCACAGGAGACAGTCCTCCACGGACTTCTACAGTGTGAGTCCTTCCTATAGGCTGCAGGTCTTCACCAACCAGTCCAGCGTGGGTCCCTTTTCCACAGGGTGCAGTCCTTCAGGAACAGACTGCTCCAGTGTCGGTCCCCTGTGGGTCACAGGTCCTGCCAGCAAACCTGCTCCACCGTGGGCTCCTCTCCACAGGTCCTGCCCGAAGCCCGCTCCAGTGTGGGCTTCCCATCTCCACAGGTCCTGCCAGAAGCCTGCTCCAGTGTGGGCTTCCCATGGGGTCACAGCCTCCTTTAGGCATCCACCTGCTGTGACATGAGGTCTTCCAGAGGCTGCAGGTGGATCTCTGATCCCTGTGGACCTCCAAGGACTGCAGGAGGACAGCTGCCTCACCATGGTCTTCAGCACAGCCTGCACGAGAATCTCTGCTCCAGAGCCTGGTGCTCCTCCCCTCCTTCTGCACTCACCTTGGTGCCTGCAGGGTTCTTTCTCTCACTCTTCTCTGGCCACAACTGCTTCTACACAGTAACTTCTTTTCTCCTTCTTGGCCAGCAGTGGATCCATCTAGAGACAGCTGGCATTGGCTGTCAAAGGGAAAGCTTCTGGTAGCTTCTCAGAGAAGCCACCCCTGCTACCAAAACCTTGCTATGCAAAACCAGTGCACCAGTTCTGCAAACTTCCATTTCTTGTCCAGTTTTCTTTCTTGTGAATTTACTCACTGCAGCACCATCACAGAGGTCAGTACCATTCTCATCCTCTGAGAACAAGTTGATTATTGTGGAGATAATGCAGCAACAAAACAGGACAAGCACTGCTTATTATCTGGCTTGCTCTTTACTTCAACCACTCTGTAATGCCATTACATTCCTGCTGCTGGGAACCTCTGTGGGTGCTGCCAGTCCCCATTTGGTTATAGGTGTTGCGAGATACGCTTGGGTAAATGATCCTTTATAGCTTGGCACTTCAGCATTTGAAAACCCAAGACTTGCCTGTGCTGTTATTGCTGTAATATTGAAGACTAATTCACAAAGAGCTGATCATGAATCTTTTAATATCATGATCTTGTAAGAGTGTATTGGAGCCTGAACTTTGAGAATCAAGTGACTGTTAGTGGAGGTCAGACTGCTTTTAGGAATGAGAGTGTATAGTTTATTTTAAAGGGAGGTCTTGAAAAACTTGTGTTAATATGCAAAATGAAATGAATCCAAATTTTTAATTATTTTAAATCTCAGCACCGAAGAACTATTTTTTGAGATGTGCTACACAATAGGAACCAGTCTTCCATTCTGTCAAATGTGTAATAAATAGGAGGTCTCAGAGATGAAAAATGAAGTAAGCTGAAGTATTTAAAATTTGTTTTCCTTTTTATGGCAATAAAAGTAATTTTTGAAACAAATGCTGTGGCAATTAGGGTGCCATGTCTATGCATATTTACAAGGATATTTTTATAGGATCAGAGCTTTTGTGGTACAAAAAGCATTCCAACATCCAGTTTCAAAATCCTTCATCTTTTCTTCATGGGCTGGGGGATGTTGACAGAACTTGGGCAGTTTTGGAAATGGTGACCAGCTAAAGCATGGCTTGGAGTGTCAGCTGATGTCTGGATTTGGTGGACTTGGCAGCTCTTGAAAAAGTTGGGGCAGGGTGCAGTGTGTTTGCTCCCAGAGAGCTCAAGATACTCTTCGTAACAGCAGGCATGTCATTTTGGCAAAATTTTTAACTTTGTTTTTCCATGTGATTTCTATGTGGCTTTAGTGCAGAAGGATATTCTCAAGTTTTGAAATTGTTATGTAGCATGATTTTCTTTTGTTGAACTGGTTTCAGTGGAATTTGCATTGTACTTTAGTACCAAGCAGGACAGCCCTTAAAGTTTTAGCTCTTTTGTCAAATTATTCATGGGTTTTTTCAAGTTTCTGCCTAAAAAAGGTAACTGGGTGTCTATCTCCTCTAGGCCTTGCTATACCTACTTTCTTATCCTATTTACTTTTAATTTATATGCTTCTCAGGAGCTGAAGGGGAAGTCCTCAGAAAACCCTAATTCAGAGTGGAACTGTATTTTCCTGCTGTCCCTAAAACTGGACTTTCTTCATCAAAAATGCATTAAAATATCTATACTACAGAGTGTACTGGGGAGTCCATCTGGAAACAAAATATTTGTATGTGACTTGGCAAATTTCCCAGTCACTGCTGAAGATCTGGTTTCCTTGAAAAAGCGACACAGTGTCCTCAGTCAATACATGACTTTCCCCATCAGATGGTGCTCGAGGACAGATTTATTGGGCGTTTCATTCTCCAGCAGACAAACTGATACAAACATGAAGGATGTGTCTCCTCTGCAGGCTCAAAAAAAGTGTTAACTTGTTTTCCTTTCCAGGAAAGAAAAAAAAAAAAAAAAAAAAAAAAAAAGGCAAACCTCTGACCCAAACCAGAGTTAGAGTTGAATGAGAAGGGCTACCTGGAACAATGCCTGAGTCACCTGCTGCTGTCATTGCTACTGAAAAGGAGAGTACCCAGGAAATCAGTTCCCAGACATGACAAGGGTCTGATTCAGCAGCAGTGGAAAAGAGCCTGAAAAGGGTGGGATGAGCAGAAGTGAGGAAGGCAGAGAGTACTCGCAAGAACACAGAGTCCCAGGAGATTTGCAATTCTGTTCACAGTGTGACCATGCTGGAGATGTGGCTTGATGCTTGTATTCTGTAGATTTCGAAGTGCTTTGGAAAGGTAACAACATGCTATCGTGTTTCAGAGCACCAGGAGCTTAAGACCATATTTCATAAAAACGACCTTCAATTTGATGTGCTTGTACTATGGGGCACTACTGCAAGAACAAACAATGTGAGCATGACCTGCATTAATGGGCAACCAGCATAGCAGTGAGGTTCCTGAAACTTGCATTCATTATTTAAAATTGTGCCACAAAACATAACAACTGTTTGAAAAAAAAAATGAAAGGCAGCTCTCCCCAGATAGATGCCAAGTGCTTGGTCATTACCAGCACATGAATGAGAAAACTCCACAGAGAGTAAACTAAATGTTGAAGTGCAACATTTCACATTTATTTATTTGGTCAGATTTCAGATGGGCCTAATATAAAATGGCTAATCTAAACAGTCTGATCTGTAATAAGGACGTTGTCTCAAAACTGAAATCAAAACTCGAGGCTTTTTTCTTATTCAAACATGATCCAAATAATGCAGTGACAGAGAATTCCCTGACAATTTTACAGATGAAAGTACTTTCCTGTTGAAAGACAAATTTAAATTTGTTTTTAAAACTTGCTGACTTTGTTTGAACCCAATTTTATTTCCAAACAGGAGATGATCATTAAAGAACAGCTAAGTATTGATTTCCACAAAAATCATTTGTTGAGAATAGCCATGAACATTTGACTGAGGTTTATAGGGTTCACACAGCCATTCCTCTGCAGCTTAGACTTTGCATTTACCACATAACAGAAACTTCCATAGCTGGAACAGAGAACAAAGACTAAAGGACCTGTGCTAAGGAAAGCGTTTAGGAAGGTCTGATATTTCAAATACATACATGAAATAAATATTTTGGAAATGCTGTTAGAAGAAGGAAAGTCTTTACCTTCCCATTTATCAACCCCCACCCAAGAACATTTGAAAGAAATTTACCTTGTGATTTTAAATGGAAACTCTGATTTTTAATAGTTCTTTCAAAACAAGCTTAAATAAAAAAAATTAATCTTATTGCCCACAGATTTAGAAATGTGCTAATGAAAGAGAAAAGTTATGATTTCACAGTGTACATTCTTCAATGAAAGTTATTAATCTTGTAACAAGTAGAATGAAAATTATTTCTGCATTGTACTGAAATGTGTATCTGTGCTAAAGCAAGCTCAGTACTTAGATTAAGTGGGACAGAAAGTGCAAATTCCTGAGAGCTACAGTTAAGTATCATTTATTTTAATGCACCCTCCCTTCCCATATGCCCTCAAATGGCAGCCATTGACGCTAGGATCAAGAAGTCCATGTTATTAAGGTGCACAGTGACTTCAACTGATTCCAGGGCCCCTGTGCTACTTTTCTGTAAAAACAAATTAGATGGAACATTTTTGTTCCTTGGAGTGCATAGCTCAGACAAAGAAAAGATCATCTTTCCCCTTTTACAGATGAGGGAACAAAAAGTAAATTAACCAGGGTCACAAGCATGAGTGAATGAGCTTTCTGGAGTCTCCATGGTCCCTGACTCAAACAGGAGACTGCTCACTTTGTCTTCATGCAGCGCTCTGCAACTATTCTACTGCTGTGTTTGCATTACATTGCAACCAAGTACCTAAGGTGCAGAAAAGCAATTTTGGTTCAGAACATTAGTTATCCACTTGAAATTTTCTCTTTTAGGCCTTCTGGTGCTAAGTGCTCTCAGTTCCTGCTGACATAAGTGAAAGCCAAGGTAATTCAGTTTTTCTTTGGTGATCCTTAGTACCTTTCAAAGGTAACATATTGCCAAAAATTCAGAAAGTAAAAATTCAAGCTATTCAGGTCTTGTCTCTGTTGCAAGTCCTTTTTATAAGCTGTATTTGCAATTCTGCCCCTACAGCTTGTTTCTTCTCTTCTTCCTCTTTTTCTGTGCCAGCGATCTTTGAACAAACTAGGTTTCAGGAATATATTCTTCTTTAAAAGTCTGTATGATAGGTGCATTGTGCAATTTTCAGTGTTATTCATATTAAAGCTCTGGTTAAAACAAGTATTATTGATTATAAATAAAATCTGAAATGATACACAAGTTTGGGGGTTTTTTTTAGGAATCCATTCATCACTGGACTTTCAACAATGATTTCAATGGAAAACTGAGTATTGAACCTTCATGACTTGGTTCCACAAGAGATGATGTGATAAGGCACATTTCCATACTATCTTAATAGTGGAAACAATGTAATTATCTTAAAGGATTGCCATAAGTTATTTATAAAATATATATATATATTTTAGTGTCTTTAACTTTGCAATTGCTCCAGTATTTCTTTCACTTAGTTAATGGAGTTGACTTAACTGAAATGGAAGTGGTTAGATCCAGACTGAGGCTTGCTTTGTTATTTTAATGGATCCCATAGTCTGATCAGATAGTTTAGAATCCTAAATCAATATGTCCATGATTTACGATCAATAGTTCTCCTTTGGCTATGTTCAGTACGGCTGGTTCTCAGGCTTATTTCTTTGCCTTTCCCCTTGCGATGCCTGCCTAACTAACCGTGGTGGTGGCATAGGTCTTGCTGAGCCGTGGTCTGTAGTCAAATCTTCCCTGCTCAAAGTGCCAAATCTTGGTCTCGTCAGCAGAGGCTGCCTGAACCCAATGGATGGCTGAGGCAAGGTGCTTGGGTCCTGCTGCTCTCCTCGTCCGCCCTGGCTCCCGTCAACTTCGTTCTTCCACTCCACCCTAAACTCAGGTAGTGGCCTCTGTTGTCTCAGTCTCTGGTCTCTCAAGATTTTCCCTGCTCTGGGTCTTAGATTGAGCACTGTGGTAGCAGCATCCAACTCAGAGTCACTGCTGTCACCCACTGTTAATTGAAAACAAAAGTATAATTTTAGGTGAAGAATATAATTGTTTCAGGAATATTTGAGTAACAGCACACTAAGCCCTTGCAGCCACAAAATAAAGTTTCCCCATGTTTTCTATATTCAGTGCTTTCTGATTAAACCCAGTAACAGCCTCTTAACTCTGCCAAAATAGAGAACAGATCTGACTTAAAAACATCCCTCCCCTCCAAAGTGTGATTTTTAGAAAGGCTTCACTCAGCTGCTCCTTGATTGCCAAGTGCCCCCTTGACTGAGGTGACATTTCCCCAGTTCTGGGAAATTTCCAGTTCTCTTGACAAAAAAAACTGTCTCTCTCTGAGCTTGGGGTCTAGTCCCTGCTTACATCCAAGCAAGATATCAAAATTAGATTTCTCACCCTCACATCTCACGAAATCTAAACTGAGAGGCATTTCCAGAGCACAACATGCACGTGGGCTGTAGAAACTTGACTTTGGAAAAGGAGCATCAATACTTTACCAGGCAAAGGATCTCTCAAGGTCAATGTACAGATGGGTGAAAATATCCCATCGTTAATATGCCTGAATGTAAGACATGAAACAGAATCAACAGGGCAAATCCTATAGGTTGCAAGTGCTCCAGACTCTTCTTCCCACTCCCAGCAGGGTAGAATATGCTCTAGGGAAAGCTGGCATAATTATTTAGGGAATGCTCTTAAATGATCATTGCCAAGTAAACCAAGGTGGAAATTGTCTGGATGTGTACATGTGCATATATTTTTCCCCAGCAGACTTCTTTAAAAAGAATTAACGTCTTCATCAAAACTTGCACACTTGAGTCATTTGACAATAATTTTAACAATAGTTGATGAATGCCTCAGATTTGTTCTTAGACTTAAATCAGATATGATATTTTAAATATATCAAAGTAAACAACTGTGTATTGTGCAACTGTCATAAGAACAACTTAGATTAGTAGCATTCATGTTATTTCTTTTAAAAAGGTGAGGAAGAGGTCAACAAAATATATCACTATGTAATTGTCCATTCACCCAGATAATTATATATCAAGGAAGGTCTTCATCAGACTGTGTTTCCAGGCTTTTTCCCCTTCTAAATACGTCAAATAATATATTTTTTGACAATTGAATAATCTGGAGGCACATTTTCTCTTTAATTCTAGATGACAGTAGGTGACCTCTGCAGACTAACTACAAAATAAAAGGCATCCCACACTCAGGAGAGCAAAGATGTAATTATTAACTGACAAAAACACAGTCTATTGTTAAATTAATTGGGAATAATGGAAAACTAATTGGGGTGGAGATCAGGAAATTTTAGCAACTTTGCACAGATTTCTTTTTCCCAGCAAGAGATCTTGATGACAGCTTGTCATGAAAGAAAATGCTCCCAAG
The DNA here is from genome assembly GCA_013397795.1 of Orthonyx spaldingii. Lineage (NCBI taxonomy): Eukaryota > Metazoa > Chordata > Aves > Passeriformes > Orthonychidae > Orthonyx > Orthonyx spaldingii. The sequence goes on from VZTJ01004583.1 coordinate 629,653, forward strand.
TGTGATATAAGCATGGTAATGAATCCAGTAACAATAAAAAGTAATATATAGAATTGGGCAAAGTTTTCACATCAAATAGTTATGCTCCTACAGATTTTTTTACATTTTTTTGTTAGAATTCAAGAACTCCAATATAAATAATTTGTGAGTTTAGGCAGGGAAAAAAAAGAACAATTTGGTTGTAGACCACAACATTTTGAGTTCTTCATGAAAACAATAAATTAGATCTAACGTTCTCATTGCCCTCTCTGGTTTGGTTGTCAGAGCAGTGTCCTCTACCCTGACCCCAGAGAGAAAAGAACTAAATAAGCTCATAATCCAGGAGGGGTATCTGGACATTATGGAATAAAGATGAGGAGAATGAGCCATGGCAGTGTTCCTGGTGCAAAAGTGTTGCAGGCTGCTGCTTGCTGACATAAGGAGATGTGCTGAGAGCACTATGCCAGTATGGAATAGCAAGTGAGAAAGCCCCACAAAACCCTGCTGTCCACAGCATTTCTCTATACTCAGATTTCTCCTTTAGGACCCACTGCTTTAAATGCTCTAATATGCTGGTTTCTCTACATCATCCCTGGAAAAAATTTCCTTCTATGTAAGCAAAATGGCTGCAGCACAATAAGAGAAAAGAAGAAAAATTTCATTACCTCTGGAAGATGTTTTATTTCTCACTCTTAGTTTCTCTGGGAGTTTAGTGTTTTTAGGAAGTGAAAGGAACCTTTTTGTATTTGCTGCAGCCTGCATGCAAAGAAAAACAAAATATTTTAAGTCACTGCAGACTGGTGTACCTGCATAATGTATGTTAAGATACATAATATGCCTGAGGTTTGAACGGGTTTATGTAGCTCAAGGGCTGGAAAGTAGTTTGGGATTAGTTAATATGTGATCTTTTACTACACACTCAGTGCTGATTGCTGGCTGAAGTCTGTGCTAACTAAGGTAAAGACTGAATAATCTCAAGCAGTTTAATCAAATGAAAGCCTAGTGATATGCCCTCTGAGACCAGAGTTAATAAATGGTCTCCAACTTTGCCTGCACAGGTTTTCCTAAGGAAGGCAAACACTGTAAGCATGGCACTTCATGCAGCTCCATGTTTAAAACTTGTTTAAAACTTTTTATTAGTCAGCTGCAAAAATTTGGTTGAGACTGAAGCTTGGGCTCAAGAACTAATCTGTATTTTGATCCTGCAAGCACTTTATACATATAAATGACTTTATACAACTGACTAGTCACACTGAAGTTGATGAGGAAGTTAGGCACCAGCATGACCCTTTACCAGTTCAGGGCATAAAATCCTTGTTTTCCCCAGACTAAGCTTTAAAGGCTCTGGGAGCAGACCATACTTCATACTTTCTGGAACATAAGAGGTACTTTCCAGGACAAGTTGCTTTTTTTTTAAATTCAAAAGTTTCTCAAGGACATCCTTTCTCACATTTGCTACAAAGGTTTTTAAAAGTCTACCAGCTCTCCTCTGCTCATACATTCCATTTGGGGAGACCCAAAGGGAACCTGAAAGGAAATTTATTTTTCCTTTGAGATTTTTTCCTCTTTGGATCAAAAAAACCCCAAACCTTTTCCATCTGTGGAGGATTTATCCAAGAAGAATTATTCTTAAAATTATAGGCTGTGTGTTTTAAAAAGTTATCAGACATCCTTTTTCTCTCCCTGTCCCCAAAGTCCTGCTGCGTCTTCTCACTATTCTACACAGTAAATAGTGTAGTTGTATGGTTGAGAGGGAAAAATCAATCAGGAACAATCATTGTCATAATTAACACCACAGTAGCTCTGGTAATGACCACCTACGACATACAGCCCTTTTGGAGTCATTATTCCAGCCTCAGCTGCTCAAGGACAACTATATCAATGAAGAAAACAGTCACCAAGTATTCCTGTAACATGCAAATACATAGTTATAGGATGGCTAATTTCCTTGATACCTGATATAATTCAGAGGACCAGTTTTCCTGCTTAATTAGTGTATTCCATTCCAATATGGTTGGAAGTTTACAATTGCAGGATTGCCTCAGAGAGACAAATATTATCATGCCACAGCAATCCTTGTAAGTGGAAGGAGTTTTCCCAATCAGTGTCAAAATCTGAAGGCCTGACTACAATTTATGAATACTAAAGAGCATGCAACATTTTTCAAGTGAAGAGCTTGCTCTGACTAATGTGGTCGAAAGTCCTCTCCCATATTTTGGAGCATATTGTAAGTAGCTTTTCTATCTCAAAGTCATTTTTAACTTCAACCATCCACACTTCATCAAAATACTGATCAGAGAATACATCAGAGAATACTGATCATCCCTACATTGTGTGCAGAGCCTGTCCAGCTTCTCTAAGCCAAAATTATGCCAGCAAAATACACTTCCATATCACATTGTACAAGACTGAAGCTTTGCTGAAAGTGTCAACACAAATTAAGGGGCTCATGTGTGCAACTCAAGGCGTAAGTGTGGTATTATATGTGCAGTTGTCTTCCAAATTCAGGATTTTTTCCTGCATGTCAGAAATTGTTTTTTCTGCATGACAGTTAGCTACAAAGACCTGCTTTCAATAAAAATTGAATCAAAAAAACCCCAAACAAATAGACAAAAAACCCAAAAAATGCCGCAAAATGCAAGTACCGGTCTTTCCCTGGACAGGCTGTTTGTTTTCCTCAGGCTCTCCCGAAGGCTGTGCCGGCGACGGATCAGAATTTCTTTGGCCTGCTTTTCATTTGCATCTGCAGCCAGGCTATGTCGGTTGTAGGACATTGTCTGAAATACAAAAGCAGTGATCACAGCCTGGAAAGCATGAGATGTCAAATGTGTCAGACTACATGAACAGGGGAAAACAGGCTTTTTGCTTCAATAAGCATCATAAATGCTTGTGACTAAGATAGTAATGCAGATGATTAAGAACAAGGATAATAATTATGCCAAGAATGTTTTAATTCATCTGCTTCACAACCACCTGTTTCTTTTGTTGGTTTTGGTTCATTTTTTTTAACCTAGTGATATTTATCATGAAAGAGAAAATGGAAGAAGCTGGCTTAATACTGTGTTTACCCCCACACTGTAGTAGCTTGGTCAGTATATCAGTAGAGAACGCATATTTGAAAGTGATGAGTCCCCTAGAGGGAAGTCATTTTTACTTCCAGCAAGCTGAAGCTTGCTCAATTTTTGAATGTTTTCCAAGGGCTCAGGCATTCAAACTACTTAGCCACAGGAAGATAAATGTGAAATGTCCTTTTGCTTTTATTTCACTATTTTTCCAGCTCATCATCTCTGCTCTTAACACAAACAACTTCACAACTGGAGGAAAATAAGAAATCTAATCCCATATCATGAAGTGACCAATATACTAATACAAGTAGACAATGTGGGGTTGAATTGGCACCTATGATCCTACTTTAATACTGTAGGTATATTGGAGGTAATAAGAAAAAAAATTAAGTCTTATCAATAGGATAAGATCAAGAAAGTATTTACACAAAGGAATGTGAATATGCTACTGTACATATGACAAGATATGGATTCAAGGCAACAGAAGTAAAAAGAGCATTATTTGTTATTATATGATAGAGCAGATGTAGTAGCTCAAAGACGTGTTAGAAAGATAATCAGTATATTCAAAGAGCAATAGGATATTTAAGTAGGCAGAAGTTCATCCTTACTCGATGTCGTATTTGGTAGAGATTCTTTGTTAATATTTCTCGCATGTTTTCCATTTCAGTGGGAGAAAGGGGCTTTATCTTTCCTTCATGATAGTCACTGTGGCAGAATGAAAAAAAAAAAGGAAAATAGGGGAGAGAGAAAGAGAGAAGGGGAGGGAGAGAGAGAAGAATGTTTTTATTTTTACGGTCAGGAATGACATTTGAATTATTTCCTTTGTTAGAGGTGGAAACAACATTTCAAAACAACCAAGTAACAGGTGAAAATGTAACATGTAGAAATGAAATCTTGATTTCATTTGAGTCCATGGTTAGACACAGAATGTGATATAAATGACAATAATTTGTACATTGTATTTGGATACTATTCAAAAAGCCCCTCCGGCTTCCCTTGTAGCTATTCTCAGCAGACAGGCAGGCACATGTTCAAGTCCACCTCCGCTCTACACAGCAGATCAATGTTCCAGTGAGCAGCTGTCCCAGTAAAACTACACACCCCGGAAGAACACAGCACTTCATGTGATGCTACAGGCAGAAGGCTCTTGTTTCGCATCCTGTTACTGTTCTGGTGACATTAGGACACAAAGTATCCTAGGTCAAAGTGATTATCCTGCCTACAGCCCGGGCTGTGAAATAAATTGTGTGACCCAGCTGAGATGCTTGGCCATGCTGGCATCGCTTGCTTACCTGAGAGACACTGATGATGGGACCTTGCTTATCATTCCACTCTCTGCCATCTCAATGGCATGCTTGATTTCTAGCTTCTTGTATAAAGAAACGATGCTGGATTTGGGCTGGTTCTCACGGATTAGAAGTCTTCGCAGGTATTTATTGTCGAACTTTTTAAACCTATACATGAGGCAAACCAGCCCAACCAGTTAATTTTGCTGTACATAATAAAGGAAAACCAATGTATTGTAGTTAATGAAATTTTAAAGGACTTTATTCTCTGGGAATGTGTCTATTCATGTTAACAACCTAATGCTGAGTAACCTAAGAAAGGGTAAATTTCAACTTTACTTCAGACAGATAGTCTTAACCTGTGTTTTGGCTAATATGTTAAAGGACAGTCTCCCTAGAAGCAATTTTAAACTTTTAGGTATTCTGTGTTATTAGAAAATATTATTTTTAATTCTCCGTTTTCATCAAGACAAAGAGAACATTAAATATTTACTGTAATAACAAATAAAAGGCCAAAATTTGCATCAACTGCTTTTTCTTTGAAATTTTAGCCTGCTTTTGTAAAACTTTAGAAGTTCCTTTCTTTAAAGCAACTGGACCCACTTGGATGCTTAGTGAAAAAATATTGATTACAGCTGGTGTTGATTTTGTTTGTCAGAAAATATTTTGCCCTCAAGACATTCTGAAATTAGTCTTGAATTTGGGTGTGAAGGTCATGAAGAGGTGGGACTCTCCTTTGCTCTGTAATCTTTTCATTAAAGTTCTCACACAGACTGGAGGAGAACTAGGCTGTGTAAAGAAAAGTTGTACCCATGTCATGCATCTGTCAGGAAAGTGTCCTCATTGTGTTTCCCCCAAGTCATTTGGAGAGGGCTCTCCTCAGCCATTCCTGCTGGTGCTATTCTCTCTTTATATAAAACACTTAAATGCTTCTTGGAGCAGTGACTTGGAGCAGTGGTGAGCAGTGCCCATGCTTTGAAGATAAAGAATTTGGGTATAAAATGAATTAGATCCAACCTAATGATGATGATGATTCAGCAGATAAAATAAAAATATGAATTGTTCAGGTATTGCCAGGGCTAATCTTCTTAACTGTTACTGAGTCTTAAGTAATACCATCAAGAACTGTGGAGTTGCCTGCCACTAGGATCCCTCATGTATCTCATGCCAGCTGCTGTCGTGATCTTTCTAGAGGAACTCCAATAGCTTATGTATGTTTACCGTCAAATGGGAAACTAACCCATCACTTAACTCCCCTAAGAACCACAATTTGCAGGAAAGCAGCTGGGTAGGATGAAAGGCTCAGCAGACATACAGGAAATGCTCTGCAACAGTCAGAAACAAGCATCCTCAGAAGGTACCATACCTCACCCTGGGATCAGAAGGCTGCCCTTCTTCCCAGCTGGAGATTCTGTTCTACTTGTTTGTGGTTTAGTAAAAGACATTGTTTTGCTACTTTCCCTTTGAAACCCACATGTTCTAAAAACAACTATCCGCTTTCAAGAATAAATGCTGAAAATGAAATATGATGACCAACAGCCTTTGTTTATGCTGCTGAGCCATTTCAGCCTCTCCTGTATAATAGAGTTTCAAATGCCACTCTTACTTATCTCTCCAAAAGTTGTGACCCCAGTGTCCGCACACATCTTCAATTCCAGTTTTCACATGGTCAAAGAACTAAAGGAAAACATAACATTGGTTCATTACATAAGCTTATAGATACCACTTGACTTGTCCTTAGACCTTATTTGTTTCCAAACTACTTTAAAACAGAAGCATCTAGTCACAACTCAGGACAATGCTTCGGTTTTACCAAATGCATTCCAAACCAAGCCCAAAGACACAATCTGTTTCTTTTCCCCTGGATCTTCCTTAGCTCACAGTCCCAAAAGGGCAGAAGTTGGTTGCTAATTTCCTCAATGTCAATCTTGCTCAGCTCCTGTCTGAAACTAAAGGTTTTTCCCATATTTTCATTTCCTAACCACTCAGTGCAATGTCTGGAACTTCCCCAGACCTAACAGTGAGGCAAGTATGACTATGTGAGAAGAGAATCTCAGTGAACAGAAGCTTCCCACATCAGCACCAGCCTCTCAGGATGCACAGACAGAACTGAGAACCAGCATTAGGTCCTGAGCTCCTATTTTAGGAATTTGTGGTCTAACCTCATCTTAAAGCATCCTGTTCACCTAATACTAGAAACACACTCTTCCTGAGTCTATTCTGAATTATGAAAAACTGAATCAGTTCAGCTATGGTCTCACTTGATCCCATTGGCAGCATGTTTGCTTTCAATTCAGGAACCATAGTAGGGGTCTCTCAGTCTCAGGGGAAAACCCTGGTAGATATGTCTAAAGGATAAGCTCTCAAAGGACAGACTTTTAGATGCCTAGATTGGCTTCTTTCCTGAATGTGGCCCTTACTATTCCTCACTTTTCAAATTTCAATCCACTTGCCTCAGGTATGTTGCAAGGAGAAATACATTCAAGAAGATGCATGGCTAATAAACGGCAACAATTGGAGACACACACGTACCAAACATATACCCATAAAAAGGCTGATGATGTAAGAGTTAAGTAAGTTTAAGAGCGTGTTTAAGGGAAGTTTGCATTGGTTTAATTAGATTAACTCAAAAGCAGTATAATGAAATTAAGTAAAGTCAAAGGTTTTCTGATGTAGCCAAATTATAAAATAACATGTATCTCATGTGTGACATAAACTACAGAAAGTTAATTTACTTCAAGATCTGAACAATTAAGAAAGTGAGAGATTCCAAAATAATGATACATAACAATAATTTTTGTAATTGTCGAAAGTTAAATATAAGCTTTACAATTACTGTGCTTATAACAGCTATCAAAAAGAAATCAAGTGTACAGCCTCTCCATAATACTGTATGCTGAATACTTGTCTTTCTGAACGTGAATTTCATCTATGCAAGGGTTTCACCTATGATATTGAGGCTGCAACATACCCTGTTATAAATTTCTTCACTGACAGCAGGCTGCTTTTTATTTGACCTTTTGACATCAAGAAACTCCACTAGTGGGCGAATTGTTATTCCCTGTGAAGAAAAAAAAGAACACAAACTGAATTCACTCTTTTGGTTAGAAGGTGTTGCACTTAGCTGTGAAGCCTTTGTCAGCTCAGACTCCACTAATGCAACAGAAGGAAGAAAGGGGCACCCTAGAACAGAGAGGTCCAAGAGGGTCAACCTAACAGAACCTATCAGGAATGCATCACCTATCCCATTCATAGTAATTTTAAACTTTTTTTTCAGTTTTGTGTTAGAAAAACCTGAATTAATAAACTGATTCCCTATAATTTCAACATGAACATGTAAAGTCCTCTTTTTTAGTGATTACTTCCAAAATAGGTATTCAAAGATATGTAAACAGTACTATTATTGATATTTAAGATAATGAAACTAAGGTTTTTTGTAAATATGTGTCCTTGCCTGACCATTCTGAGAGAAAGAACAAAAAGTTTTGGCTATCCCTGAATGATATAATGGTTTTGAACAATTATTTGTGGAAGAATTAAGATAACCTTTTTACTTATATAGACACACTGGCACAGGAGAGAGGAATGAATCTCCTGTGGTGTTGAGATCAGTGCCTACCATCCCAGACAACCAGGTTACATTTCTTTTTGTAAATGAATCAAGCTTTATCTTAAAAGTAGTTAGGTTTCTTTGCCCCATTGCTCATAATGGAACACTCATCTTGAACCTTATTGTTCTGATAATTAGAAAGCTGCTTCTTAATTGCATCATGGTCACTGTGTACCACTTTGTTCTTGTGCCAACATTTGTCTTTTTAGTTTAAACAGTGTTCACTCCCTCATATAAACAGTAATTATAGTCCCTCTTCTCCTTCATCTTGCTAAGGCCAAGGCATCCTGGTCTCCTTTCACATGACAGGCTTACCAGTCCCGTGATCACTCCAGAACATGCCACTATTCTCTAATGGAAATACCTGTCTCAGTATGTCCTAAGATCAGATTTGCCTTTCTTCTGTCCCCACAGCACTGCTGACATAAAATCTACCCCATTACCAACACACCTGCATCTTTTTTCCCTTTCTATTTTTTTCCAAGTGAAAGGTTCCCATTTCACAAGAGAAATTCCTAGTAAGAAAGTCCTAGCAAGAATACATTTGCACATATTACTGTTCAGTTTCCTTCTGTTCCTTTCATATTTGTCCTCAGTTCTTTCTACAGGATACTCTACCTCACTGTCACCCTGAGAATGCTTTTCAAAGTCTGTCATCAAGAAATATCAGCAACATAAACTCCTACATTTATGTGCCATGGTCAATTAACAAGAGTATTAACTTATCCTTGAGGAATTTCTTTAATAATATCTCATCAGTCTGTGATCTGTCCAGGGTGGTTGAACACTTGAGCAGGTGCCCAGAGAGACTGAAGTATCTCCATCCATCAAGATATTCAGAACTCAGCTTGACATGGCCCTGAGTAACATGAGCTAACTTGAAGGTGGCCTTGCTTTGAGCACAGGGTTGGACTAGAGACCCCCAGAGATCCTTTCTGACCTAAAGGACCATTTGCTTATATTTCCATTTAAGGGAGAAACTGTCAGCTCCTTCCTCATTCATTTTACAGTCATCCTAACATCAATCTAAACTCAATTTAATGAGTAGTTACACTAACAATCTCCTCTGTAGCCCCCTCCCCAAAGATTTTACAATAGTCCAGTTAAATGAGATTACTCTAGAAAATAAAGCAGTTTATGAAAGAATTATACCAGGTTTTCCTTGATAAATCATATTGTATCTCCTAGCACATCTCCATATTTTAAATTACTCTATCCTTCAAAATCCGTTTTCACAGCTCAAGTCAACTAATTGACCTCCATCTTGCCCCTTTTCCCAAGCATGGGCACAGATACTTGCTTCCCACAGCACCTTTACCCATGTAAAAGGCAGAGTAACAAAACTCTATATTTTTTCCCACAGATCTGAAATTTCATTAATAGCCACTTACATCTCTCTCGCTGCTCTGGATAATGACTTGTCTGATATGTTTATTTGACAGGCTTGGCCTCCCCTACATTTTGCAGGTTTCAGTCTCTTGGTCACCCTTGACCAGGCCTCTATGGCCAGGTGTCCTTCCCCACACCTGGTGCTTTTTTAGGGATGTTCAGCTGGTTTGCAGCACCACTTCCTAACACCCAGACTCCAGCTCACCTCTCTGGACGCCCAGTGTCTTTCCCTGCTCACTGTGCTCTATATCCAACACTGAACTCCTGAGTAAACACACACATTTAAACATTCTAAAAAAGGGAATTAGTGCTGAAGCCATACCCAGATTATCTTTTATCTCTACTCCAACCTCACTAGTCTTAAATACTTAATGCTACTTATATGTTAGCACTTAATACCTGGCATACTTTTGCTACCTGCTTGTGGTATGCATAGAATTTTTTCTACTATGACTATGGCGAGTACCTTCAAGTATGTTCCTTACAGTAAGTTAGAACATTTGTTTTTCTACCCATGGCTTATTTACAACCTGTCTGAGAAAGAAGTAGTTCAGGAGAAGAAAGGTACTACCTGAATGAAAACAGTAAAGAATATCACCACGATGACCGCAGTGATGAACAATTTCTTCCTGGGAAACACAGCAGGAGGAAGCAGAAATACAAGTGAAAAACAAATTGCTCCTCGGAGGCCTCCATAGGCGATAATAAATTGGTCCTTAAAAGTGAGAGGTATTGTCCGGAATACATTAATGATCTGAGTCAGAACAAAAACACCTGAGGGAAAAAAACAGAAATACAAAGAGGAGGGGAAGAAAAGGGAACTTAAATTACACAGAACTAGCCTGTAACATGATGCTAATATTTGTTTAAAAACACTTCTATTTGCTTCTTACCTTTTATTTGCTTCTTCAATATATATTATTGAAGAAATGAAACATTACTTAGCAGCTTGAAAATACCATAAAACTAAATTAAAAAGCCTTAGGAACATCATCTTAAACATATCTAGTGAGCTAAACACCTTGGGTCAGCTGGATTTAGGACCTGAAGCAGCTAATAGATCTCCATGAGACAGCTATCTGCTAGACTGCACCTCTAGAACAGCAATAATTCTCTGTGTCAGTACAGACCAAGACTCCTAATTGCTTTTTAATAGGATTTGAGGTGATTTTGAAAACTGGTTTGTCCCCTTCATCAATCTGTGCTTTGAACCCTGCAAACTCCTGTTCACTCAATTTTACTCACACAGACAAGAAGGATGCAGGACTGGGGATGTGGGAGAAGACACCGGTGCATGCTGGTGCACTGTGGAAAAAGGTTCCAGGGATGTTGCAGACTGGACTAAAGATATAAAGGCAGGTGAAGGGAGCAAGCACGGGGGGCAAGAGCTAGGTGGCAGTCAGGCTGTTCGGCTGCTTTTCAGCATAAAGTATTAATCGTGGGGTTGCAGGTGCAGTAGGAAAATAGTCCAGATTTCTGCTCTGGAAGGAGACTTTGGAGCTGGATGTAGGGCTGCAGATAAGAGCATATATATTTCCCTCTATACATGGAGGGACTGAATCATTACAGATGAAGCTGGGGAGAGGTGCAGGTTTAAGAACTATCAGCCTGCTCTGCACTTAGGTCTCCAGGTAAAAGAAAAAGAGCTAGTAGTGTAAATTCAGGAGGGATCAAACAATTTCTTACAGGAGTTTTTTCATTACAATATATACCTGAACACTTCAATTACAGCATTTCCTGGTTTGATACTATTTATGTCAATGACTGGGAAAATCCCAACGTTAGTAAACATAAATTAAAAACAAAACCAAAAACAAAGCAAAAAAACCCCAACAAAAACAAAACAGAAACCACAAAAACACACAAAAAAAATTCACAACCTTTCTAATTGTTGTATGACTGCTAATTCTTTTCACCAAAATTTGTTTATTTGTAAACAAATGTTTACTTAAATACATGTATTGTGATTAACAAGCAGACTGCCTCTCACTTTATATGGGCAGGATCAGGGCAAAATTGATTTTTAGGCTCCATTTTGGGGAAAGGTGGAAACTGACCCTGCAATATAGGGCATGTAACCAATACAAAAACCATCCTATAAACTGATGATTCTCTTTCTAAGTTTTGGCATTTCCTACTTGACAAGAGGTAAAATATTTCACTTGCAAAGAATACTGACCCACAGCCTGAGACTTGCTTACCCAGTGCCCTCCAGATTAAACAGAAGAGGAGGGTGAAGCTAACAAAGGCCCAGTTCCACTCATGGTTCTTTCCAACTGTAGACACACCCATGAAGATGAAGATTAAAGTCTCACTGACACTGCTCAGCATCTTCATGAAATATTTTATTGTTGTGTAGGATTTCTGAGAAACATTTTCCTCCACGTATTTATTCATGGTCATGGCACAAGCTGTAATCCTGAAAGGCAAAAATATCCCATATTTCATTTGCTTTATTTTTTTTTTTTAGCCTGTCTTATATCTACATAATATTATTCACTTTTCCATAGTTCTCTTTAAAATGCAAAGCATAACTTATTCCATAACCAATCTCAAATTTACAGGTTTGGTGAACCTACAATTTTGGGCATGATTTTTTTCCTGCAATGTGAAGTTTTCTGAGAAGACAACAGTGTATGGAGAGTTCTTTCACATACTAAATGCACATAATCTGTGCAAGAGTCACTCCAACTCTGTTTTGAAAGAGGCAGAGATCAGGAGGGACAGGGACAGCCTTGGAAAACAAGAGTTGCTGCATTTCCTGCTGCCTGAGGGACATCAGACAGGGTGGAAATTGCATATCCTGGGGCAGGGTAGGACTTCCCTCCTTCCCTACCAGCAGTTGTTCCACCTCAGTGGCAGTGACAGTAGCCAGCTCCTCTTTCCAAGCAAAGTAAGCAGCAAGGCTAGAGACAATTTGTCATCCTTCACCACTTCAGGCCTGCTCTGCCTGCACATAGGGCTGAATAGGAGGAAAACACCACCAGAAATCACACTGATGCTGCTGCACATTTAAAGCATCTACAAATGAATGAAATGGGCATCTCACCCGATACATGAGAGAAAAGAAAGGGCTTACTGTAAATATGCCTACAAGTCTATTTTCTGTGTTAGTAAACAGAGTTCGTCAATCCTCAGGAAAAGCAAAGAATGACATTACTGGTTGTACATCACTTGCTCAGTTTGGCTGTCCATGGTACAGGGATGGCTGAGGACCACTCAGCTACACATTTACAAGTTTAAAGATAGTTAGCAGTGCTGGCTGGAGGATAACCTCAAGGTGGTGTCTCAGTGTAAGGAAGCACAGTCTGAGCTGACTAGTAATTATCAGGGTGGACAACTAAGGCAAGATACATTGTGAAACCAGCTGTTCCTGGTTCTACTGTCTAAGGCAACGACATCTGCTCTGATTTCCAAGTTAAAAACATTATACATATCCATGTATGGATATGGGTTCTCAGTATGGGTGCTCAGTCAAATCATGCACACTAAATCTATAGAGAGAAAGAAAGACGTATTTACATTATCTTTCTGAATACAGCCAACTTGTCTATGGTTATTTATTGCAGTTAACACCACATTTTCAGTTTATAATTATTTGCTAACATACGGGTATTTCTTCACACTGAAATCCCTACCTTTCTCTCTCCCATGGAGGAGGAGGGCAGGTTTGCTAGCATCTCTGAAAATTAATCTTGGAATCTCTCAAGTTTTGTGAAGGTCTCATTGTAGAAATTCTTCTGCTGAGCATGTCCTGCCTCAGCCAAGAGCCTCATCTCTGAATCACTCTGAACAAAACATCCCTGAATGTAAATGTAAATGGAAAGGCAGACTGGGGCAGAGCTCAGAAAAACCTCACTGACATTATGAACACACATTCCTGGGTTCTTTCTTCTAAATAAGGACTTTTTTTAAAAAATTGCAAAGCAGGAGGAATCCCAGAAGCAGCAGTAACCTCAAAAGGACCTTCATATAGTGAATTTTCTTAGCATTTTGCAAGAGGGAGTCAGTAGTGGCAGCTCAGGTTGTAGTCACTGGCAGACTCTGAACACATTTCTCCTGATTAATTAAAGTTAGTTTTGTCCAGAAGTTTCCTTCTCTTTCATGGAGCCATATCTACATCCCCAAAGTGGCTGGGCAACAATACTTTTGAAGGACAAGTCTGAGAGGACATGTGGACACTGGGAGAGGACACAGTGTACTCTGCTGACCTCTCCCAAGCAAGAGAGGTGAATAAAGTGAATAAAAGTGAATAAAAGTGAATAAAACCCAAGGAAGAGGATGTGATATGGGGACAGATGCAGTCTGATTGGGCAGATAGTGGCTTACAAATACAGGAAGAATAGTGCACCTAACCTGGCCTTCACCCTGCATTTTTGCCCACCTATACTTGCTGATAGAGAATCAGATCTAGTCAACACAAAATAAAATGTCCATTGCCATGCAAAGACTAGCTCCAACCCTAAGCAAATTCCAAGTCTAAGAAGGAGGAAAGCCTCACTAAGACTATTCCAGACCCCCATCTATATTTAGTACCAATATAATTGTCCCTCTCCCCATTGTCAGTTGATTTCACCATAGTCTTGAATGGAAATATTCTCTGTGTTCCACAGGTAGCATGCTGCCTGGGAAGCAGAGCTCATCCTGGTTACACACGGTCCACGGTAGAAGATATAATGTAGATTTCATAAGCATCCAAACTTTCTCCCTGAAACACCCAGTAGTTAAGGTAAAGTTTCTAGCTTGAGCATGTGGTTGGAACAACAGAGGTCCTGAAATTTTACCAATACTGACAAACTGATGATGCTTTTCACAGCTGTCCTCCTTGCTCTGAACTTAACAGTTGCCCATACTGGGGATATACAACAGATCCCACAAACTCATGTGCGTGAGGAAGAAAGTGGGAGAGGACCTGGGACATGCATGGATTTCGTCCTGACAAGAAGCAGCAACTTGGTCAGGACATGCACTCCAGCCCAGAAGCTGTCAAACACTCCCAGGTTCCTCAGGTTGCACATAGTTCTGGTGATCAACCACAAAAGTACATGCACAAATCTTCTCAAATCTACTTAACACTTTGATCCTCCAAAAGTCTCATACTCAGTGGCAGACCAGCTCTTCACAAGCCACAGGCTGCACTGACACACCTACAGACAACTCAGGCTATGCCAGGGGTTGTGACAACTCTCCTGTGTGTACACGGCTTATCTGCACAAGTGTAACAAGCCTGATGCACCCCGGCTACTCCAGCCGATGGCACACTGAGTGGAGCTGGCAAGTGCAGGGACGGCAAAAGAGCAAGAAGGCAGTGGGTGGGCTGCAAAACAGCCATTTCTTGGCCCACAGTCATTTCAGAGTCCCAAAGCAGCAGCTTAGTGCTCTGAAGCATTAGGACTGTCAGGTCTGCATCAAAGGCACAATGAAACATGCAGTACTATTTATTACCTTCTTAAAATAAATCGTTTTCATGATTATAGTAATTTAGGAAAGCTCTGCTGCATGGAGAGCAGGGAAGCATGCTCTGGACATGGTTTGTTTTTGGAACCTGAGGTAATGGAGACACTGTAAATAGATGTCTGATAAGAATCTGTCACCAGATTAATCAGAATCCTTGCAAGCTGTAACTTAAAACACCTACCATGCTTAACAACTAGAATTTAAAGGGGCAACGCTCTTATTTTCATTCATTTTGCATTCATTCAGTGTCAAGCAATTGAGGAGTTGGTTCAATGCTATAACAAATAGAGCTGTACATGATCTATTACTCTTCAGGTAAGTAATATTCCACAGTTAATCACCGCTCACTTTGGATCAGGTATCTCTTTAGAGTATTTTTTTACATTAGAAGGATATGTTGAAGTCTCTTTCATTTGAAAATTGTGTGGGGATATAGCGTTATAATTTAATATAAAATCAAAGTCTTTATGCAAGATTTTATGTACATTATTATAATAAGTTCTTTACAAACTAAATTTTTACTGTCACAATAATCAAAGCCAAAGCTTAGATGTGTTTTATTTTGCATTTCTTATCCACATAGATTAATTCTGGCTTCAATTCTGTGACCTGAATAGTTGCCTTGGTCAAGAAGGGGAAGGGAAAAGCACTTCATTGCAATTAACCTGCAACATTCTGTACTTCTGAAAAATAAAAGTCTCACTGTATAAACAGTACAGTTTCTGTCAGGACTGCAATAAACTAGGCCACTGCGTTCAATCCTCAAGTTTCCTTGACCTACTAAATTTACAGTAGTTTCAATGTTTGCTCCTTTCAGCCTGCTAATTCATTGTTGCAAAAAAAAAAAAAAAAAAGAAAAAACAAACCTATATTAATAGTTCTGCTGCTTCACAGACTTTATGAGAAATTAGTAAGCAGAAAATGCAGCATTATAATTAGAAATGGAAGCAAGCGAATAAAGTTCAGCTTCATATCTGTATGTTTTACAGCTGTGATCCTCATTCATGCCCAGCTCTAGTTACAGTAGAAGCTCTTTCCTTCTGAAGAGGACTTTCTCACTGCAGCTCACAGTGACATGGTTCAGTCCCTTCACTATTTCAGCCAAGTAACCTGCTGCAGGGGTTATATACGGACATTTCAAGAATCATTTGTCCTTAGAATGAGTACACAAACTTATCAGAAGAGGGACAAGTGCCTTTCATTCCCTTCTATTCCTCTGCCAGTGAATTCCTACTTGCCCAGGAATGAGGCAATCTGTGTAAGTATTTTATTTATTTGGTAACACTTTATGTTCCTGCTCATGTCCTTCCCCTAAAGTATGGTACAGAATGTAACCACAAGGTCTCACTGAGTGTCTTTATAAACCTGGTTATGAAAGAAGTGGGAATTACTAGTTTAACAGACTCATGTGGACATGGGTGAAAAAGGGGAGACCAGGCAATTATTCCCCATAGGTTGAACTGCAAACGGCCATAGAGGCAAATAATAAATAATCTTAGTTGTAAGGGACATTCCAAGGTCATTTGCTCCAACTACATGCTCAAAGGAGGGCTGACTTTTAAGTCAGACCCAAGCAATCCTTATATGAATCAGTCCTCGCAGAAAACGACAGGGTACTCAACACTGTGTGTGTTGCTGCACTGTGACACAGAGCAAATTACTCTCTGTAGTTCAAAGGCCGATGAAATGTGAAAAGAACAGGGTAGATTTACTGCAAGGGGATGCAGAGATTGCAGGAGCTCCAAGGCTCTCAGCAGCACTGCTGGGAGGGGACAGGCGTTATGGCTTATAGCAACTGAGACCCTACATGGCAGCAGAGAGCCTTTCTGTCTCAGCCAGGATGTTACTGCTGTACACAGTTCTGTCAGCTATTACAAAGTATGCTTAGAGTCAAAAAGGGACAGAACATTTTAAAAATAACTCATTTTCTATCGTGCTGTTTGAGGGAGAA
The DNA here is from genome assembly GCA_013397795.1 of Orthonyx spaldingii. NCBI lineage: Eukaryota > Metazoa > Chordata > Aves > Passeriformes > Orthonychidae > Orthonyx > Orthonyx spaldingii. The sequence continues at coordinate 646,393 of VZTJ01004583.1, forward strand.
AATACTTTGTGTTTCGTCTTCTGTTCTGCACCCATTCAGGGGCCACCGCACAAACGAAAATGAATAGGTTGTTAGTGCTGTGGGAAGCAGTGGTGTGCTGATGGCAGGCACTGGCATGTGGTGGGTCCACTGACCCACCAGCAGACCCACCATACCCTTTCCATTGTATCCTAGATGCAGCAGGTCCAAATCAGTATTTTCATAAACACTGCCACAATTTTTTCCATGTACAGTTTAGCCACACGTTTTTGGTTTAGAAACCCTTTAAGTATTTGATCATAGGATGTCAAGGACATTTGGCTTAAGAGGTGGAGGAAACTAGAAACCACACAAATGCTATGAATAGAAGCTATGAAAAGAGATGGCACATTTATGAACTCGGTCAAAGTGGATGCATATGTTGCTTTATTTAGGCTCATATCAGAGAAAGAAACCCATGCAATTTTTAGCTCCTTACTTACATTAACGTACCAACCCCTGTTGTTTCATGGCATATTCCTGTTTTTATGCTACTGAAATAATCACCTGTAAGTTTCCTTGTAAATCACTTTCCAGTCCCAGAAAACCTTACACTGGCATGACTATGATATTAAAGCTATCTTCACTTGCCTAAAAGATAATAATCAGGTGAGATATTATCGAGTATTAATGATACTCAGCAGTAACATCTGAGCTTACAGAAAAAGCTCTGCACCTAATGCCTGAGTGACTCATATTTGCCACTAGAACAATCCAAAGTCATTAAAGAAAGTTGGCTTTAAAAATATTACTTGGGACCAGAGCAAAACATTTATCAAATGTCATAAAGGCTCTTTCTAATGTTGAAGTTATTACCGTATAAACAGAATGAAGAGAGAGGCTGTGCTTTTTTTTACTGAAGACCAGGAGTGGAAAACCAGAAGTGAAAATATTTTTCTGTGTTGGAAGTGGGAAGGAAAATATTATTTTATACATAATCATGTATACAGAGAACATTGTAACACACAGGCACATGTATCAAAATACTAAACTACAGGATTATATCACCACAGGACTGCAAATTTTACATTCACCCAATCCTTATTGTGCCTGTAATCCAGCAGGACTTGGTCTTAATGTTATATACGTTGTCTTTATTGAATGGTACTTACTGGCTGCTCACATGATTAACTGTTAAACATAGTTTCACAATATATTGGCATCGAAAGTGAAGCCGGCTCATGAACTTCCCTGCTACCACTCCCACTCCCTCCCTGCCACCACTGCCCCTACATCCCCGTGGGCCACTCCTTACCCATGCCCTTGGGACTAGTTGAAAGGTCACATGAGGACACAGGTCACCAAAAGTGACCTGGGTTAAAAATAAGCCCACTGAAAATGCAAGTGAATATTTTTAACTTGGAACATTTCAAAGATATGGCTTATGATGTGATGCCATGAGCAGTTTTAGTGACACAGCTGGTGTGGTGGCAAGCTGAGAGAATGGGGTGGAAGCGGGAGGGAAGAGGCCGGAAATCCTCAAGCCAGCAACTCTGCCATGCACTGTGGAACAATGCCACATGGCAAGGTTTGCAAAATCTGATCCTGTCTCCAATTTCCTTTGGCATTCTTACTTGGATGCTATGATTACTGAAGTTTGGGGTACTTACGCCATGATGCCTGAGAGATGAAACATTTCAGCTGTTATGTATGACAAGTAACTGTACAGGAAGACAAAGAGTGGCTCAATCACTCGGATTTTATGTGTGAAACGGGTGGTAAAGGCTGCTACAAATCCCAAAAGGATTCCAATCAATACTCCACCGATCCCCACTATAAAGAAGTTAGCAATCCCAGCGAATATGTCAATAACCTTAATTGTGCGCATCTGGCAGAAAGACTTGAACAAATTGTACAGGACCTATGAGGAAAAAGAAAGCACATTATCTTTTTGAACTATTCTTAATTTCCCTTCATGTCCTTATGTTTCTCTGCTTAAATGCTGAACTTTGAATTTCTCTATCTACCTTGAATTCGCTTTTTAGATATGCTGTTATTTATCTCTGGCATATTATTTGTCATCCATATATACCAGGGAGATACACAAAGACATAAATATAATTACTCCCATTTTTTGCAAATGGGACAGAATTCTTAATCCGTGCTATTCTAGGGGCCAGGAGCATAAATCTATCTAATTCTTCTTTAAATTCGTTTATTTACAGAGCTTCTAATTTCTTCACAAATGTCCATTTCAGATTTTCCCCAGACTGAAAGAAATAAAACAGAAGGAGAAAAAAAATCCAGTTTCATAACCAGTGAAAAATCAGGTTATTTTCAAATCTGTTTGATCTACATGACACTGAGAGGTAGAGTACTGACCTAGAACATGGATTCATATAAACTGGTAGGGTAGGAGGGAGTGTAGAGAGGGCTGGGGATGGACAGCGACCACCTCAAGAAGTAAAAGAAACATGGTATTCATGAAGCCTGTGGTCTTTCTCAAAATTATTGACCGTTAGGAATCCAGTGGTTTAAAGACTATTCAAAATGTCGAGTATTTCTAGAAATTTAGATTTCATTGCCATTAAAAAACCTGTTGCCATGTGTTTGCCCAGTTTAATTTTCAAAGTGTTTATAACTATCCTCCAAAACAAACTAGGTCAATGGGATTTTCGCATTTTTTTAGCCAGAAACCCTTTTTGTTTTATACAGGAAACAGTACAATCTAAAGTCCACATTTCTCTAACATCCAGTATTTTAGTTACTCCAAAACAGAAACCAATGGAATCAGTTACTCTTAAAGAAACCTTAAAGGGTTGCCCCATCTGCAGACTCTGTTGGGAGATTTAACCATTCCCTGGTGTTGCATGTATGCTTCCAGCCCTGCAGTACCAGGATGCCTACACTGTCCACTTGTACAGAGCTAACTTTGGTCACAGGCACCTATTCCTGTCATAGTGGGTTCACAGGCTAAGCCAGTGAAGACCAGTCATCTTAGACAGCTTGCAAGAGTTAAACCTCTGCTTTCTCTCTGGACTTCTTAGTAAACCAAACAGGTTTCTCTATCAGGAATTGCTGTTTGAGAGAACAATGTTTTATCAGTACTTGCATTGTGCCAACAAAGTAGGTGTTTGAGTAGTGGCTGTGGAAGGATTACTCATGTTTGCAGTCTTGTTCTCTCTCACAGGACAGGACATAAGTTGTTTAGCACTTAGTGAAAACTGGATAGGTCTTACAGAACTAAAAGTTTAATGCAAAGACATGGCTTATTATGGGTCCTTTGGGCTAAGTGAAAGGAGAGAACTGAAACAGAAAAGAAGAAATATATTCCAGAGCAAGCATGAAAGTAGAAGGTTAAATCAAACCTAGAATGGTCACCAGTAATTTTCATTACAAAGCAGCAAATGCAGTAAGAGCAGGACCATGAACTATTTATTTATAACAATGATGCTCTCAGGGTGAGTCCACTTGGAAGAAGTGTCCTTTCTCATCTGGACTATGTACTGTGTAGGACAGGAAAGCAATGTCATAGGCTCCACCATTTTTCCACCTGTTTCGATTTGGGGACTTTATGGATTTGCATAGAGACAAGTATACCAGAACTAAACCTACTGACAGTAGGAGTGCCTTTGCTGGTCACTTTACAAGGTCCTCTCATTCCACAGACTCCCAGGACTGCATGAATCACAGACAGAAGAATACTGTTGACTTGTGTTGTGTGGAAGGAGTTTCCCTGAGTCACTTGTTGAAACTTGGGATGATCCCAGAGTTGTGCTTTTCTCTAAGACACCTACAGAATTTGACCTGGCAGAATACGTACTAGGGAAGCTGATTATTTTCTTTAGTTGGAGTTTTAAATAGTATTTTTAATATTTTAGAAAGTAACTATATAAATATATACAAGGCTAGTCTCTAAAGTAAGAGAACTGCAAGGTTCTTGTAAAGAAGCAGAGAATTTTGATTTGAGCCTTTCCATAACGTCACCTCATCTTCACAGCAAAGTATTCATCCTTTAAATAGAATGGAGCCTGCTGTTCCACATGGAGACATCCTCATAAATCTCAAGTCTAATGCTGTAAGTTATTTGAAAGAAGAAAAGCAATTTTCTCCTTTGTACCTCAGCCAAGGTAAAAGCAGCAGCTACAACTATGGAATGTCATGAACATGATTTTAACCTCATTCCTATTGCTGTTTATTTACACTGTTGCAAATGAGATCAAATTCAGGTTTGCTTCCGTTTTACTCTACAGCAGTGTAGTTTTACTGAGCTTTCTCTAAACTTCCAGGTGCATTAAACACCAACTATGGTCACATTTTTAATGCATTTGGTATGAGAACAGGGGGATTTTCTGAAGATCAAGATTTGCATTTACTCAACAGCCTTCAGCTGAACTCACTGAAGGTGACACCAAGCAACATGAGTGATCACTTTTTAATCTTGTCTCAGAGTATCTCTGAAACACTAATTGCTTATTTTCATCAGTTCTCAAATTCTAAAATTACTTTAAAGCACTCTAAAATAATGTCAGCAGAGGCAGAATACAGACTACTGCTGTAATGTTTTCTAACATGGGAATAATATTATTATAATGACACTTCTAATGGCTCCTTCTTTCTGATTTTAAGGCCAGAATTGGAGATTGAACTGCTAAGACTCAGCTATGATCTTATCATGTAATATCACCTTGCTAGTTATATCTGACTCAGTTTTTTGGTAAAGCACCAGCTCTGACCTAGAATCCAGTTGCCAAACATTCTCCTCTCCCAGTTTCAAGCTCCAAAATTCCACCAATGGGGGAAAAGGAACATTCAAATGCATAGACATATCACAAAAACTATTAGGCATGAAAGACCATCTGAAAAATGCAGCAGAACTGATATTCCTGAGAAAACACACCTTTCTTTGTATACAAAATGAAGGTGTGGTAGCATGTTCTCTCAAAAAGGAAAGCGTAGATGACACTGCTATTCTAATAAAAGCACATTTTAAAAAGCCCCTCTGTTTTGAACTTCCTATCTGTGTAGCCCCAGGTTTTTTGATACTGCAGTGGCCATAGGGATTAGGCAGCTTCCAAGGATGGCCAACCTGCATTCAACTCCCTTCCTACTTCATCACCACATCCCACTGCAGGCACCCGCCAGGGCAGGTGGGACTCAAGGGCTCCAGCAGATGAAAGCTGAAAGGTTCTGAGCTCTGCCAGTTGCTGGTCTTATCAGCTACCCCTGTCAAACAGAGGCAGAGGAAGGGAGAACACAAAACATCACCTCCTCCGAGCACATGGCCCAGCAAGGGCTGCCCCACCAGCATCTGCTATGAGCAGGGAAGGCAAGGTCCTCTAAGGGCAGCCCCAGGAATCTGTGTGATGGCCTGGGTCATATTTTAGGTATAATCACATGATTGCAGGTGTGCAAAAACATAACACAGAACCATTAGCAGACCAATTCTGTTTATGTGGAAACAACTTGATCTCTGTCCAAGTGCTACCTTTAAGTGATAGGAAGTAAGGCCAAAGATACTCTAAATTCCTTTCACTCCTTCATAAATATATGTAAGGCCAGTGCATTACTGGACTGTCCCTACAGACTCCTCAGATTATCCTTCCTCTCTTAGGGTATCTGGGGAGGCAGGCCATAAGGAAACCTCCAGAGAAGGCAATAATGATGCCTACAGGAAAGCTACACATGAAATTGCCATGCCAGCCCCTATAAAAATGGTGGTTTAGAGTCATTTGCCTTTGGGAAATAGCACATATGAATATGCCAGTGATCAGGATGCAGAGTTTTCATAGCAAATCATGCTGTATTAACTGCTGCTATGGTGGCTGACTTTGTGATTGAAAAAAGTGATTTTGGTTGGAAAAATCCACCAAACAACAAGTTTTAAATAACCAGATCCATTTCCTCCAGAAAAAAAAACTTGTATGAAGAGACATCCATCACACAAGTGGCCATTAAGAGTGACTAGAGACAAACCCAGCCATGACTGAACTGCTAAGCCTTTTGAAACTCAGTATGTACCCCTATTTATTTACAGAACTGGCTTAAGTACCAGTTTAGCATTGGCAGGCAGTTCCAATCATAAGCTAATGAGAAAAACTAGGTTTTAAGGCAAGCCCATAAGAGGAGAAGTGATTCAGCTGACTGAATAGCAACAGATTCAGGTAAAGCATGCAGTGTAAGTGAAAAAAAAAAAATATTCCCACAGACACACAAGAATTTATCAATACCAAGTCTCAGAATAAATGATGACATATACATGTGTTAAGCACGAGGAAAAGTCAAGAAAAAGGGAAAACAGAAGGACAATTTTGTATAGAATGGGATAGGAATAAGAAGCCAGGAACAGAGACAGGGAAGTGCAGACCCAATTCACAAATCTTTTTGATCCTTCCAGAATATGAAAAACTGAACTTCTATGTCTCACAAAACAGAAAGCATGCTAGGACATGGTTGGCATGGGTAGGATTTCAAGGAATGGATAAATGGGAGTAATGCCCCGTAGTGTCATCAGGTACAAATGAGGGACACTGCGGGTGATAATGGAATTTGCAGATTGCTGTCCTCAGGCCAGCACCACAACCCCAGTTCAGCTAGTTAATGATTAGAAATTACTGCCTCCAGGTGGCTGTCTTATCTCATCTGTAGCCTGGGATACATGTATTGGTGGTTTCAGGGCAGTTCCAACTGGATGGGCATATGCAAAAAGTTAACCTCAGCAAGGTCCTGTGCCATCTCCATGATTTGCCATCCTCCCCATTAACACACTGAGACACCCCACACTGGCCCTTTCCCTTTCCAGTCCAACAACATTTCTGCAGGTGAGGAAAACCTACAGTTTCAGATTACAGAAATAACAGAATTACAAAGATACAGAAACTGGAGTGATCAGGTAGTAAAATCCCTACAGTAAATATGCTACTATTACTCCCACGTAATAAGACTACCGTGGTTTCTAAACCTAAAGTTTAAATAATTACATAGACACATTAGCACTCCTTGACTTACATCTATTAGCAAACTGTAATAATCAGATACAAAGAGATACAGAGGAGTGGCATGTAAACAATAATTCATCATTTTAACCAATTAATCATTTATCAAGTAACTTACCACAGTTATAGCATCATTCAGCAAAGACTCTCCAAACACCAGGATATAAAGCTGCTCATTGACATGGATATTTTCAAAGACGGCTAACACCGCCACGGGATCCACAGCTGAAATGAGGCTGCCAAAGAGCAAATTCTGCAGCAAAGTGATATCAGTCAAACCAAATGCACTGATCTGGCAAATTCCATAAAGGGAAATTCCGATGCCGATGGCATTCCAGAGTGTGCCCACCACAGCATACCAGAATATGGTACCGAAGTTCTCAAAGAACAGACGAGTTGGCATAAAATATCCAGCGTCAAGTACAATAGGTGGTAACAGATACAAGAAAAACACATCACTGTTCATTACAGGTGGGGACTTCTCCTCTGCTCCAAAAATAATCCCACCAAGAAGCAATCCAACCAGAATAAGGAGACAGCTTTCAGGTACTATTGAGGGCAACTTGTGATAGAGATGAAAGCCTTCAAACACAAGAAATGGAAATGGTTACTTGTAAAGAATCCATAAGACTATTCTGGATTCTGTTATCTTCATTTTATACTAAACAAACAGCAATTCCAGGGCAATTTCATTATCATTGCAAAGACTGAACTGGACATCCATAATGGGTCAAGGTAAATATGTTGGCTAGCACAGTTAGTTCAGTTAATTTGGTGGAGAGACAAATTAATAGCTAGACATTCCACTTAACAGCTAAGCTGGAGGGAGCAACTGTGTGCAAGAGTTCTCTCTGTGAAACTATGGGGTTTTTTTAAAATGTGGAATCCTCCAGAAACACAATCTAAACACTTCTCTAGAGCAAATTACATCTAGATAGAGAAAAAAACCATCATACTAACCACAGCTTCCTCTCTGGACAGCTTCATAAAGGAGTTTAAAGAGTATATTAATTTCATTTTTACTTTTAGGAGTCTCAAAGCTAGTGAGGGGAACTAGGATATGTGACCTGCACCCAGTCACCCATGATCACTTCCCCTACCACCAGGAGGAAGCATTTAGAGATAGAATTATTATTTTTAGTGGAGCCTCCAAATTAATTTCACAGGAATCAACATGTTTTTCATAAAGTGACAATAAGTTGTAGCCTGTATTATTATGTTCATTCTTCTGTATCATATGAATTGTGGTAGAGTCAGGATTCTCTCATAAAAATCTGTGCACAGTACTGAAGAAATGAATTTTAAAAGGTTCTAAATGAGGACTGAGTGGTTGAATGTTTCTTAGCCTTCTAAAACTCTCAAAGCCATGCAGTTTTTATTTAAAGACTCCAATTACTTACAGAAGTTGGCTGTTGTAAGGATAATTCTGGTAATGAATGGGAAAAGTTTTGAAGGGACTTACTCTGGCCAATCTAATGGGATGATCAACCGTATGCACCAAGGTCACATTCCAGGTCCCAGCGATGCCAATCTTTTCCAGACTCCTCCTTATCTATATTTGGCCCACATAATTATATAGAAATTGATCCACACCCACAAGATCCCACAATCCCTGCCTAGCTAAAAAGCATTTAAATTATTTTAAATGAGAGCTGCATGGAAACACTGGGTGTGGTAATAACGGGCGTCTATTTCAGTACAACTATTTCAGTAAAAATCACACCTGTAGTCGAAACAGTTAAACTATTGCAATCTTGGTATAGTTTACATCCATTTTCCCAATGTCAGGGTTATGTACCTTGTAACACCTATTTTATTAATTCTCCTTTCATCATGGATTTTTTTTCCCCAGTTAAAAGAAAGCTTGAACTTATAATTAGGAAAAACAAATGGTTAAAATGGAGCAAGAGGAAAGCTGTTTTAATCTACGGACTTTTTACTTATATATTCTGTAACTATTAAAGCTATTCTTAAAAGCAAGCAGCTCAAGTTGCATATTTTTTCCTTTTTGAATGAAACAGACTGCTTTAAAAAACTAGAAACACAGCCTATGTAGCTCATTAGAAGCCCAAATTCATTGCCATTCTTCAAAACCAGAATCACCAATGTCCTATATTGGCAGAACAGGTAATGATCTCAGAAAAATCAAAAATCTGCAGTTGGAGATTTGACCCTTCACCTTTCAGATGCTTCCATATAAATATTTTATGATTTATCTTAGTTTCTGCAGTTGCAGAAATACAATTCCAATACATCAGGAATTTTCCCCTAAGTAAGCAGATTTTGCCAGAAGATTTTTAAACCCTTCAAAAGTAAATTTTAAATCATTTCCTCAATAAAAACTCAAGAGGAGGGAAATTTTGTAAATGCAGCTTTTGACAAAAACAAAAAAATCCCAACCAGTTGTAATGCAATGGCAACGAAATGTCTACTGTGAATAAAAAAACTAAAATCTTCTCTTTTTTTCTTTAAAATAATCACTATGGAAAGTTCATACCCTCTCAGAGATTTGGGATTCCACCACATTCTTAAAGGTAATGGAAAGGCTCCTACTAAGTTAAATATGCTTTTTATTCATGTCAACAGCATCAAAACTCCTGGAAGACTTCCTGCCTATGTGAAAAGTTTTCAAGGGTGATCAGTGACAGGCTATGGTTCCTGATTTGAAGGCAGAAAGCTAGGATTTAGAATCCAGTGCACATCAAGCCAGTAGCAGATGCCCTACAGAATGAGGGACATCTTTCCTGCTCTGAGGGATTCACAGCCACAGGATCAGGAGCACCCTGGGAGCAGATCCCCTGCGGTACAGGAATGCTCAGACTTTCACACTGAATGCAGCAGTACAGCTACTTTCTTCTCCTCTGACTCTGTTTTGGGCTTCAGATTATGCAGTGACTCAGCTTCAACAACATGAAAGATGTTTATTGAGTAAACATCCTCTATATATCTAGGCAAAAATGGCAGTAGGACACTTGCCTGAAGTGCAAGTTCAGTATGTTTCAAGCTAGAAGTCCTTAGAATCCTGGTTTGCTTCTTTTTTGCGTGAATTCCAGTGCTTTCCAATGCTGGAAATGCCACTGAGATGAGTTATCTCTGAACAGCTTAAACCTTCTTTCAGGAGAGCAGAGTTGGAAGGATATCAGCTCAATTGCCACAAGAAACACTTCTCATTGTGCATTTGTGATTAAACATAGAAGTAATGGGAATCTGGGTCAGTTACACAACATTATGTAGGTTTAGTAGCATAAAAACTAAGCAAAACTGGGGATTAAGCAGACTAGTCTCAACTGCTTAGAGACTCCAGCATATTCAGGTGCAAAGTATCTAAAATACTCATGGAGTCCATCAGCACATGAGTAACAGGCCTCTGGTATCAACACATAAAAAAAGAAATAAGTAGAGGTAGTCACAAAACAATTCCATTCAAGGCAATTTATTAGATTTCCAATTGTGCTCATGTCCTATACTGGAATAAAAAGCACCATGTTCCTAATGTCTTTGTGAAAATGTACCTTGTCAAAATGATCAAGTTCTGCTTGACAGCCTCAGGTTTTCCTTTCTTATGCTGTCTTTCTTGCTGCCTCTAAACCAAGCCTACAGTGACATGATCACAGGCAGGATCAGACAAACCATTCAGGTAAATTCCCCATAAAAGTCAGCAAATGCTGGAACATTTCAGTTCTGGTGAAACTGTACTTCTGTGAAAATATATTTGTTAAAAGATTCATAACTGGGTGCTGCAGTTGAGTTTTCTTTGGGATCTTCCACGCACTAAGAGAGCTGTTATCACACAGGACCTGATCTTCTGAGCTCCTCACAACTGAAAAGACCTTAGGGATCTGTTCGTCAAGGTTTGATACTCAGCAGTGCCAAGCGTAAGCATTCAGTGCCTAGCCCCAGAAAGGAATTTGTGATGCCAGATTAAGCACCGAAGTTTCCTGGGCAGTAAGGGAGTCTCGAGGTGGATTTCACGCTGCCTGGCACGTCAGGGGCAAGATGCCTGTGCTGCCCAGCAGAAAATGATGAGGACAGGAATGCATCAGAGAGCCTCCTCTCTCAGAAGGTTGTTCTTAGGGCTACAGGCAGTGAAATGGGCTCAGAAACCAATCTCTATCCTTTTGAATCGAGACACATGGCTCACTCCTAGTAACCAGTAGGACATGGCAGAGCATTATTTAGGTATCTTGGCAGTTTAAAACTGCCTATCTGGGCTACCTTCAATAGAAAAGAAGGCACAAACCAGTGAAAATTTGACATGGAATGTAACTCAGGAGCAATGGGAGCCTGACCTGGGAAGGTTTACCTGATGCACTCACTGGATAAGGAAGCACAGACAGAGCTCCAGGAGCAAGAACTGGATGTTCCTAATTCCAGTCCTGGAGTCAGGGCGCCTGCAGATAGGTGGGGTGAAGCTGAGCACTGCCACACCTAGGGCCACTCCTGGATCTGGCCTTCATTGCTCCGTGCACACACACTGACAACAGCATGCCCTAGATTAGCCACACTTGCTTTCATTTGGTGTAACTGAAAGGATTTTTAAATTATATGCATTTTTCTTCATCTACGCTGTTTGCTTGCTTACTTACTAGAGTCAGATTGGAAAACTAAAGTAGTCAGACAACTTTTTTTTTTTTTTAACTTTTTAGATACCTATGCACTAGCAAAATGTCATGCTAGTCAGAATGTATAGTCTTACAGAAATTATATATTATTGTGTCTGTATGTATATTTACATGTTTCAAATGGCTTCCCTTTAAATAAAAATCTTCAATAAAACAGAATTTTTTTTAATAGTTTTAGCTCATTCAAGAGTTTTGGCTTTATCTAAAACGAGAAGCCAGAGCAATTTTCAGTACTCATCAGGCTAAATTCTCTACCAAACTCCCTATTTTCTGGTTATTACATTTCATGATATATTTGAATTCTGTCCTGATTCTGCAAACACCTAAATGCATACTTAAGACTAACTTCAATGCATTAAGACGCATGCATCAGGATGCATGCCTGCTTAATGGCTGCACCACGCAGCACTTCTGCAGGAAGTAATGACGGCAGACCAAGTTACTTGGGTCAAGGATCAGGCCCCCAACTACAATGTTAGCCATGGCAGGAGGTGAGTACAAATTTTTGGTTTTTCAGAATCCTAATTACCTGATCACTAACCAAATTGTGACACAGTGTATTTAAATATCACAACCAGAGGTTAAAGTTTTAACTTTGATAAAAATGTTTTATGAGAATGAGCATGACGGTATTTTTATGGAAATCTGTGCTGCAAAGCCAGAGTTCTGAATGAAACAACTGTAGTGTGGGTAAACTTACTTACTTTGTTACCAGAACTTTATTTCTTGCATTATCTTCTAGGTAAGAAGATAAAAAATTCATAACCCGTAGAGATTTACTGGATTTTAAATAGCTATCCAACACACCACCACCTGACATTCCTTAGATTATTATGCTGTACTCATTTTTCTGTTTGGGACATAGAAGATAACTAGAAAAATGACAAAACTCAGTGAAATATGCAATGCAAATGTTTTCCACGTGAGGGAAGAGGTGGCCTTCCTTTACTCTTAGAGTGCCGTCTTTTATATCGTTCTGTGGACGTAAGTGAATGGTAGAAAAGCAGAGTAAGGAGGAGGCTTCTTACTTAGTCTACCCTCATAAATATTTGCTTTTCATCGATCCGTTGTTCTGCTTTGGGACTGTCATTATAGCCGGCGTTATTTTAAGAAGAAGAAGACCGTGCTCAAATGACAGCAGAGCGATCAAGAAAAAGTCAGTCATGCACCGGGTGAGCCCCGGGTTTCACGGACCTCGCAGCCCGGGGTCTACCCGTCTCTCTTCTCCTCCGCACCCTTCCTAACTGAGAGAACCCCGACTTCTGCCAGCTAAATCCCGCCCGGGCATCCCGCTCCGCGGAGGAGCATCAGCCCCTCCGTCCGCCCCACGCCCCCCGCGCCGGGCGCGGACCGCCCCAGCCCGGCCGTGCGCGGCCCCCGGGAGCGGCGGCCCGGCCAGGAACGGGCGGCGAGCGAGGGTCGCCCCACGGCCCCGCTCACCGATCTTGGCGAGGGAGGCCAGCAGGATCCACAGGGTGATCTCGAAGGGGATTTGCACGTGTGGGTAGTCCAGGGTGAAGACGTGGAGCCGCGTCTCCTCGAAAACTGTGCCGCTGGGGCTCGGAGGGGTGCCGGTGCCCATCGCCGCGGCGCTGGG